>JAPMOR010087435.1:11009-30376 GCA_026543865.1 Argiope aurantia
AACATGAAAATATCTATTTGAAAAGTGATTGGAATAGCATGTGGATTCAATTCATTTTTATAATGGCAAATTTTATGTTGGCGTATTACATAAATCCTATGTGTCAGGGAAAATAAATACATTCGTTGGACCAAATTTAACAAATAATTATCATTTGGGCAATAGAGTTTTATGTAAGTTTCAAAATTTTTGATTAGGTGTCTAATTAATTAATAGTTAATGATTTTATCAATTATTAAGTTTCTCCAAGAGCAATTTGAAGCAAATTATTTCAAAAATCAGCGGGGGTGGTCTCTTCAAAACTCTCCCGCATACTCTCTAATAAATTTGTCATGCCAAAGAACACCTTATATGGCATTGACTTACAATCCGAATATTAGCTTTTGGCGTGAATTTAGCAATTTTACTACATCTATCGTGTCATCCTTGGCGAGTTGTTTGGCGATTAATCCCGCCATGCGTTAATAGTATCCAAAAATAAAATTTGCGCTTTAAACACTGTTTTCTCAACGGATTGACACAAAACTGCACTTGTAATCACAAAATACCATACCAAATTTGATTTATTTATCATTGCGTTTTTGAATTATTTCGTTTACATGTTTCTGACAGACTGCCAGACGGTCATCTCCTAGTTAGATTTGGCTTAAAATTCTAAAAGGTGTCTATACTAAAGCTGTTAAATCTGTGTGCTGAATTTTATCTCCTTGGCTGTCTTCGGTTTGTAATTATCGTGTTAAATAATATGCGAACAACCGGACAGGCGGACATAACAGACTTCATTCAAAATTTGACAGAAATCTGCAAATTTGGTGTAAAAATCGTATATGAAATTCCAACCAATTAGCTCAAAGCGTTTTTAAGTTATCTTTGTCACTAACAGACAGACGGACATTTTCTAAAAATGTGGGGTTTTTTCAAACTCAGGGTCTTAACTAAAATGTGGAGATTCGTCAAAATCTCGAGTTCTAACTTTTTGATGATTATTATATTTTCTCTATACTACACAGAAGAGGAAGTAAAATCACTTTTACATTCACTACCATAACAGTTATACCAATTTTATTTCCGTTCAATTTATTTTTTATTAAATTTTAAAAATTTATTTTAAAATAATGCCTTTACTTTATAAATCCGTATGCAAAAATAAATAATTAACAAGATAATGAATAATCAGTTGAATAATTTAATATCTATGATGCAACAAAGCAAAATTAAATGTTAGATTTTTCAAAGTTATTAGTAAATAATGTTTTAACTTTCTTCAAAACATTCAATATTTTTAACATGATAATATTGTTAAACTGGCATTCTTTCTGTAGATTATATTTCTTATAAATGTTCGCACAAAATGCAATTAGGTCAGACTGTAAGACCTGACAGAATTGTTCAGGGCATATGGTATTAAATCATTTTTATTTATTTATTGAATTGTTTATTTATTTGACGATATACTCCGTGTTGTCCGAAATGAAACAATTTCCAAGCCTTTTTTTAGTGAAAAATCAACTATTTAATTTATTTTCACAAAAAAAGTTCATTTGAACTTTTATTTTTATTAATTTATTAAATTTTTTTTCACCGTCAACTTCAAGATTTACAGCAAATTACGAAATACTTGTAACTTATAAAATATTTTATAAAATGCAAAAGTTGTCAATTGTCAAATCGCATGTTGAAAGCATCATGTTAAATATCGTTATAAGAAAGTAAAAATATATTTAATGTTGTCACATTTATAGCATAGTTCTATGATGTAAAGTAAAGAATGATTGAGATGATTAAAAAATAACCAACCTTTTACCAAACGTTTAAAATAAAACATACAGTCCGTATTACCTAACACACATAAAAACAAAATCAAACCAAATACACAAATTTATATAGTAGAAAAATATACATAAATGTGAATTTGCCTAGATATAATAATATGTAAATGCAAATTTGCTTAAATACTTTCACTTTCGGAATGGCCTCATTAGAGACAACCAATTAGAAATTAGTAAATTCAGCAGTTATATCGATACAACTCAACATAACATATTGCCAAATAGGAGTTTTATGTTTGCTTTTTTAGAATCGGAAATTCCAACCAACCAAATAATTCTTTTGAATTTAATCGTGGGAGTTCATCAAAAAGTAAATACAAAATGTGAGAATATAAAAATAAAATTTTATTTAACAAATATTAGCACTCATCGGTATTCCCAAGCGCTCTATTTTTTTAAATATATGAAATATATTTTTAAT
Source organism: Argiope aurantia (assembly GCA_026543865.1). Taxonomy (NCBI): domain Eukaryota; kingdom Metazoa; phylum Arthropoda; class Arachnida; order Araneae; family Araneidae; genus Argiope; species Argiope aurantia. Next base: position 13,260 of record JAPMOR010087435.1, read on the forward strand.
GAAAAAGTTTCTTTTACATACAATATTACAATACGTAATATGCACAAAATGCGATTATCGTCTGCAGCTTTACTTTTTAAACGTTAATGTAAAGAATTCTTCTTTATCTTAGTTTAATATAAATGAAAGACATTCTGAGTATAATGTACTTTTTAATCTCCTCCTACGCAATTGGGCCAAAATTAACTCCACAGTTTGCATATTAAAGACAAGAGAAAGGATATTGTCAAAGTTTTAAATTGAAAAAATGAATTAAACATTCAATTTGAAATTAACCGAAATTTGATCGTTTTCCCGTTGTAATTCAGAACACATATTCTGAAATAAATTTATAGCATCTTAAAATTCTAAATTTTAACTTCCCAATTATAGCAATTTCATTTCCATGCATTTTTTGCCAGCATTTTGTATTATTTTTTAAATTTAATTAATAAATTGATACAGACGATTTTGAAAACAAAGAAATACGTATTTTGAAACAAGGATGATACGTATTTGAGAAATTAGATAATAAATCAAATATACGAAATATATACAATATTTTTAATGAAAAGGATTCTTTTTAATGAATTATTATAATACGTAATATGCGAAGATGGAATTATCGGCAGCAACTTTACACTTTAAATTTTACACTTTAAAAGTCGTTATGAGTATAAATGATCTTTATTTTCACCTACGCAACTGGACCGAATTTAACCACAATTTGCATAAGAATATTATCGACGTTTCAAATTGCAAAAATGAATTCAGCATTTAATTAATTAGAAATTTACACGTTTTTCCTCTGTAATTCGGAACACGCACTCTAAAATAAATTTACAACATCTTGAATTTCTCAATTTTACCTTTCGAATTATAGCAATTTCACTTCCGTGTAGTTTTTCTTTCCTTCACTTTGTATTTTTTTAATTAATAATTAAATTGATGCAGACGATTATAAAACGAGGAAATTTATAGATAATACGTTGTTAGGCAATGGTAGGACTTTGGACTTCCTGTTTTTTTCTTTCTCATGCATAAAGCACAGAAGAAGTATCGGACTCATCGAAAAATTCGAAATCGAAGAATCCGTAAAACATATTTTTGATAGTTTTGTCTATCTGTGAAAACGATAACTCGGGACCGCTTTAAACTAGACGTCTGAAATTTAGTATATGCAATTACAAAAAAATTTGCAGATTTCTATAAGATTTTTTACAAAGTTCATTCACATGAAATGCAGTTAGCAGTTCAATTGAATTCGATAACTACAAAATGCAAAGAGCTAGACGGATAAAATTTGGTACATAAATTTAGCGTCTAAAATACAGATACTTAATATTTTTTTACAAAATCCGTCAAACGATTGAGCATCTGTCGGTCTTTATTTTTGAATGTATGTCAACGTAATCACTTAATACAATGTCGCACATCAATGAAATTGGGATGTTTGTCTTATTATCACAACTGTAATTTTTTTATAATTTTAGAGTCAATCGGCTGGCAAAAAAGTGCATGAAATTATATTTTTGTAAGAGATTCAGCATTAATCTAGATTAATGTCAAATATCTATATTTTTGCAACTATTGTTCAACAATGTCATGTAAAATATTCACTGCCTTATCCAATGTTCATAATTTTATGCGAAGGCAGGGTAATAAGATCTTTATTGGAGACTATGCGAGAAAGTTTCAAGGAGACCACACCCACTGGTTTTAGATATTTGTTTGTTTGTTTTTTCACTTTTTAATATTTTTGCCAACATTTTTGTTGGTTTTTTTAAAAGAATTCTAGAAGATTTAAAAAATACTACTATTAAAATATCCTGCCATCTTTATAGAGTATGAAATAATGAATAAATAACATTGTAACTGAAACTTTTGGAGGAGCGATTTCATGAGGCTTAAAAGAAACCACGAATCTATTTTTCACATTCAAACGGAAGTAAAGAAAACAAAACTTTTGGTTGCAATTAAAAATACTTTTATTTTATTTATTTTTTAAATTTGTGTAACAAGAATATAAACAAAGAACTATTGCCATATTAAATTAGCAGAAATCTGTAAAAACTATAAGAAGCATTTAAAAACAGAGGATTAAAAAATTTAGCAGGAAAGAGTATTGACTTGGTTTTATTTCATATTTTTTATTAATGAAGAATTTAATCACTTTTTACTCAAAGCGTTTCTTATATGTCAGTATTTTTGAAAACTTTAAATAGTTATACAGCAAATATTAATACCCGATAACAAATGTTAAGCAGCTAATGGTGATTTTTAAAAATCGTTTGGTTCAACTGATATTCTCATTTTAATTATAACTTTTGGTTACAAATGAAAATATTTTTATTTACTTTTTATGTTTAAGAAATAAGAATAGAAACGTAGAACTATTGCCATTACACATTAACCTAAATCCGGAAAACTTATAAGAAGAATTTAAAAGCAGATGTTAACAATGTTTATTAAGAAAGAATATTTATTTGGTTTGTTTTCATGTTTTTAGTGATGAAGAAGATGAATGAACTGTTTAATTCAATTACCTCAAAGAGTTTATTAAAAAATATATCAGTTTTTATATCAGTATTTAAAAAATATATCAGAATCAGTATTAAGTAGTTATAAAACAAATATTAATATTTCCTAATCAATATCAAGCAGTTAATGGTGAGTTTTAAAAATCGTTTGGTTTAATTGATATTCTCCTTTTAATTAAAAAAACATTTCATGTGACAAAAGGAATTTATTTTATGTAATATTTTATACACAAGTAGTTTTTATATAAAAAATATTAGACAACCAATTATTTTAATACCGGGAAATTACAGGTTTATCAGTATCGCCTAGAACTTTATTCTTTAATTAAAATGACTAATGAATTCGATTCTTGAAAATTTACAAAATAACCAGAATTATTTTTTTTAATTCTGCCACTTTTTTTTATTTCATAAGTTATGAATAATGTTCAAAGAATGTTATAATTTTTAAGGTTTGAGAGTGGGTGCTTAAATACTTGTTTAGAAAATGAAGTATGAAGGCGTCCATTTCAACAATTATTCCATGACAGTTAAAATCGATTTATCAGAATCATTATATTAATGGCAAATACTTTAAAACAAATTTTGTATTTAAGATACATTTTTGAATATCAATAAAGAAAACTAAATATTTTATTTTCAATATTAATGCAATAAAATAAATTAAATTAAATACCTTTTATCTCTTTTTAAATATCTTTTGGCTATTTTAAATTCAGTTAATTCAATAAATCTTGGATGAGGCCATTAAATTTGCTTGCTCAATATTGCACATGCGCAATTGACACATACTTTTTCATTAAAAAGAAATTAATTAGTTAATTAATTGTCATCATGACTTCCCTTTAAACCTTTTTCTATATTATTTAGTATTTGTGAGGAAGTATAGAAAAAAATGTATTCAATAGTTTAGATTTCTCTAGAAAACAAATGAATACTGTATCCTACAAGATTAAAAACAAGAATTTATATGGAAATTCGTATTTTTCTTTTTTGCGGGTTCAAACAATAAGCACGTTTTTGTTTCCAGTGATATTTTTATTTTGTCTTTATGTCAATTAGAAACCAAGTTATAGCAAAGCATTGACAGACAAGCGATGCTTATTTATAAGCATTTAGAAACTTTAAATACAATTTTTGAAGGAAGTTTTTTTCATAATTCTAATGCACGAATATTATCATATCTCAAAAAATCATCAAGACTTCTTAATGAAATTTATAATCAGTATTCGTTATATTATGCAGAATGTAATGAATTATGGATTTGATGTTGAATGCTCTGGAAATCGGTTTAGGATTGTTTAATGTAAATATTGTTGAAACAAATTGCACAATTTCATAGATAATTTCATATATTAAGCACAAATATTTTATTTTTGAATATAATTCCTAGATAATGGTTGGTTACACTCTAAGGTATGTTACCCATTTATAATGTTACAAAGAAAAATGAAAAATTGTAACTGTTTCTCTAGAACAATCCTAGTCTTTGTAAATAAATACTAAAAAATAATAATAAAATATGCTTTTATTTCAAAACCTGCATATATACTTCAATAATTTCACTTTTATTCATCATTTTATTCTTATATTAATAAAAAATCGCTATATAAACATTAAAATATTTGTTTTTGAAACTCTCTTCCGAACGTAGTCGGATACCTTCATTAAGATTTAAGACTCTTACATTGCAATTCAATAATTCCGATGAAGAATTTGTTTCTGAGAACGAATATAAGCACTATAAAAATAATCACGTATTTTTTTCTTTATTTGGGAAGATATTGAGCGTCGATATTCACCACAATCCCGAGATCGATTTTTTTTAACGATCACAATACTTTCATTACATGCACTTCATCCACGAAAAAGAAAAAAACAGAACAAAAGCAAGAAACCATATTCTGTTGAAACAACAAAAACATGATGGGCTAAAGTAAAGAACACTCTCCTCCTGGGAATCTCATCATGTCGAGAAAAAGATGGATAAATAATTGTGCAAAGAGGGCAGACAGATCAATCGGGTTATTCGAAGAGTAGGTCCGTAATAAAGAGTTCCCTTACTCATTTTTTCATTCTTTTTTCGCACATATTTTCTGGCCGCCGCCTGATTTCTTTGATTGTACTTGTACATGCCTTGCGTCTGGTATTCAGCGAGAACAGATGCGCCCGGCATGGAATGTTGAGCTGCACAATTACTCCGCCAGGGAAAGTAGGTCGGAATGTATCTTTTGCTCTATCCAGCAGATGAATGACTGCTGTTACTTTGATGTTCCCGCACGGGTACGGAATTCGGGTAAAAAGGAAGAATCTTATTCTTGAAATATCTGCATAGGATTCGGGATGCGATAAGCGATGTCCTGAATTTGCCGGGATGTTTTCGAATTTAGACTTTGTATGCGTAGTTAAAATAAATGTAAAAAAAAAAATGTTTTTAAAAAATTCTTTTATCAGCGTTTTGTAAAGTAGAATTATCTTTTTTAACAATTTCTAGCTTTTAGTTTTTGATTTGTGATTCATTGTTATAAATATTGAGGAATTTTCAATAAGAAACTTTCAAGTTCACGACCAGGTGGAGCCAGGCGTATAAAATCAAAATTTAATTAAATTGATTGATTAATTGATAGTTAAGTACGGAAACTGAGTGATAATTGCTACTGAATTCGAATAAAAAGGACGAATCATATTATTCTTGAGATATCTGCATAGGTTCGGGATGCGATAAGCAATGTCCTGAATTTGCTGGGACATTTTTGAATTTAGACACTGTATACGTTGAAATAAATGTAATAATAAATAAAATAAAATGAAAAAAATGAAATCTACTATCGCAAATTTCATGTTATTATGTGAGGACATTATTATTTTTTAAGACATTATGTGCCTTAATTAATTTAAGTCATTAACCAGTTCAAACCGGTTTGAAACAATCACAATAATTTCCTATCGGTTTCTATTTCTCTCTCTCTATATATATAAGGATAATTTTTTTTAACTTTCATTTTCAATTTCTCTAGATGGCATACAAAGTTTAGGTGCTCTACCGATTTTGAGATGAAATAACAGCTATGATGTTATAGTTCTGCGTCAACCTTTTAAAAATGCATTTGCTGTCAAAGAAGCATACGTTATAATAAAGCAATACTGGTAAAAGCAGGTCAACCTTTTAAAAACGTATCTGCTCTCAAAGAAGCATACATAATAATAATGAAATACTGGTAAAAGCAGGTAAAAAATATATGCAATTAAAAGATGATGATGAAAACTGCCATTTATACTTTATTCATTGCCTACGCGATTTCGAGCTTCAAAGACCCCTAACCAAAACATCATGTTCTCACTTGATAAAAAATATTTTTAAAAACATTCTAATTGTTCTTTAAAGTAGAGTTATAGCATCTTCTGTTGTTTTTATTTGTGATTTATTATTCTGAAAATAAAAAATATCCAAGTTTACGATCAGGTGCTGCCAGGCAAATAGAACCTACATTTAATTGATCGATTAACGGATAATTAAGCAAGTAAATCGACTGATAATTAAGCCTACATACAGAATTTGGGTAAAAAAGGAGAATCTTATTCTTGAAATATATGCATGGGTTTAGTATGCGATAAGCGATGTTCTGAATTTGCCAGAATGTTTTCCAAATTAGACTCTGCATACATGGGTGAATTAAATGTTTTAAAAAAATTGTTTTTAAAAACATTCTTTTATTATGTCCTTTAAAGTAGAATTATATCATCTTCTGTTTTTTTAGTTTTTTTTTAATTTATGATTTATTATTCTGAATTCTGAGGAATTTAAAATAAAAAAAATATGCAGGTTTACGATCAAGTAGTGCCAGACAAATAGAACCTACATTTAATGGATCGATTTACGGATAATTAAGCACATAAACCGACTAATGATTAAGCCTACGTACAGAATTTGGATAAAATCGAAGAATCTTATTCTTGAAATAACTGCATAGGTTTAGAATGCGATAAGCGATGTTCTGAATTTGCCGGGATGTTTTCGAATTTAAACTCAGCATACATGGGTGAAATAAATGTTAAAAAAAAAACTTTTAAAAAATACTGTTATTAATGTTCTATAAAGTAGAATTATATCTTCTACACCTCCGCCATAGCCCAACCCACCAGCTAACCTGAATCAATCCCGACGACAGCAGCAAGCCTCCCATTGGACAATAGCCACTAGCAAACCAGACTATTTAAACCAAGACCCCCTCCTCCCAGCCTCAGTCAAGACCTTTTTCCACTCCAGCCCAAACGATGCAGCCGAGTCCAACAGATGTTGCCGACCGGAGATGGCGCTCCAAAGAATATTCCTTGTGTCCAATTATATCTTCTTCTGGGTTTTTTTTTAGTTTTTTTTTAAATTTGTGTTTTATTATTCTGAATATTGAGGAATCTTCAATAAGAAATTTTCAATTTTACGGCCAGATGGCACACATAGAACCTAAATTTATTTAAGTTCATCTATTGCCTGATAATTAAGTACGAAAATTGACAGATAATTAAGCTATGATGCGGAATTTGGATAAAAAGAAAAAAATCTTATTATTTTTGTGGTGTCTGCATAGGTTCCGGATGCGATAAGCGATGTCCGGAATTTGAACGTTTTCAAATTTAGGCTCTGTACCCTTGGCTGAAATAAATGTAATAAAATAAAACTGTTTATAAAAGCATTTTTATTTGTTTCTGTAAAGCAGAATCATTTCTTTTTCAAACAATTTTCTAGTTTTAAATTTTTTTATTTAAAATGAATTATTATCCACATTAAGGAAACTTCAATTTAAAAAAACTCCATGTTTACCAGCAGGTGGCGCGAGCCGTATAGAACCTAAGTTGATGGATTAACTGATAATTAAGAACGGAAGCTGACTGTTAATAAATTGATAACTAAGCCGCATACGGAATATAGGTAAAAAAGAAGAATCTTATTCTTAAAATATCTTCATAGTTTCAGAAAAAGCGATTACGCTAAGATGCCTGAATTTGCCGGGACATTTTGGAATTTACAGTCTGTCTATGGTTGAAATAAATGCAATAAAATAAAACTGTTTATAAAAGCATCCTTTTATTGTTGTCTTGTAAAGTAGAATCATTTCTTCTTTTAACAATTTTCTGGTTTTTATTTCCGATTTTTATATGAATATTAAAGAATCTTCATTAAAAAATTTTCATGCTCGTTTGTAGGCCGTACAGAACCTAAATTTAGTTAAATTGATTGATTAACTGAGAATTAATGACTGAAAATACTAATACAGAGAAGTGCCAGCGAGTTTCTCATAAATGGATTAAATTTCAAAACTCCATTGCATCAAAAAGCGATGAAAAATCTATTGCAGGAGTCAATCTTCACAATACAAATTTTTTTCAACAAATATTTAGAATCGTTCCTTTCTTGAGTTTTTAAGTAGACGTTTCCTATTTTAAAATTTTCATTTCATACATACATTTTCATATTAACAAAACTTGTTAATCATTTTAAACGTTTCAAATATTCTGCACTTTAGTTTCTGAAGACCATAAGATATAGTCATCCTTTTGCATCCGCCCAAATCCAGTGTTCAGATAAAAATGTTAAAAATTAGTTTGAATGCTTCTGGATACATTATTTAAGATAAAATGATCACAAATCATGGATATTAGATTTTGCTTTTCGGATTTAACAAAAATATCCCAGATTCGACCCGTTTTCGAATAAAATTTATATTTTTAAGCTTTTTAAATAAGAATTTTTTACCGATTAAAAGAAACCGATTTTTACCGATTTTAAAGAAATCTCAGCCTTAAATTTTAATATGAATCATTAATAGTTACTTTCTTTTAACAGAATGACTACTATAATTCTAATGCACCAATTGATAGTATGACAGTATGAAACTGGAATAATTCAAAAGTATCTGTATAGATTGTTCTAGCTTCACCAAGACTCTACAAATTATACATATTTTCCACGAGATTTTTTTTTAAATTCATAACATTTTCAATAAATAATTAATATTTCAAAAAAATTATTGAGTATTAAATGTGATTTGTTATAAAAAAATTTCCTACTTCAAATTTGATTGAGAATATTATGTTCTTATCCTTTTGATAATCCAATGATTAATTTTTTTTTCCTCTGATGTGCTTGCCAACTTACGGAATCTGGAACAAAAGAAAAATTCTTAGGCACAAAAGTTATCTCCACACGGTTAGATAAAGCTATCAATTGTCCTGAATTTACTGAGACTCCAGTTTTAGATTTTATGGCTTGAAAAATTTCCAAATCACCCCGATGCATTTTAAATCTTAAATAAATATTCATATTAAATTTTCTTTTAATTTTATCTGATTCGATATTTCTCAATTTGAATTTTTATTTTGCATTGAAAATAATGCATCTGAAATCTTGAATACTTCTTGCTATTTTGAGCATCTGCTCGGGCTCGCAAACGACGAAATTATCTGGATAAATTCGGAAGAAACAGCCAAACTTACTCGCTTTGAAAAGACAATACTGATTTTTTACATTTTTACATTAAAGTTTTATATCATATCAAGAAACTTTTTTAAAGATTTCGTTTTTAAACCAGCAGAGGTGATCTCCCCAATACTTTCTCGCATACTCTTTAATAAACTTGTTATGTCAGAGAACACCTTACATGGGATTGGCTTACAATAGTTACGAAATATTAACTTTTAGCGTGAATTCAGCATTTTTACTGAATTTGTCGTGTCATTCATGACGAATATTTTGGCTATTAGTCCCTCGCATGCAATTAATAGCATCCGAAAATCAAATTTGTGCTTTAGACTCGTTCATATCAAAAGATTGAAACAAAAGTTCGACATATTGCATTTGAGCTTTTATAATCACAAATTCCCATACCAAATTTGGTATATTTGTCATTGTTTTTTTTGTTGTTGTTTTTAATTATCGTGTTTACATGTTTCTGAAGGTACAGACACACAGACAATCAATACGTAGTTGAAATTAGCTCAAAATTTGACCAGTGTATGCAAGACGAGTGTTAAATCTGCACGCCGAATTTTATCAGTCTGGTTTTCATCATTTTGTTATTATCGTGTTATCTTATATTCAAACAGCCGGACTGACGGACTTCCTTTGAAGGGAGTTTACTCAAAACTTTATAGAAATCTACTAATATGGTGTAAAGATCGCGTACCAAATTTTATTCATCTTGCTAAAATCATTTTTTAATTATCTTTATCACAAACAGACAGATGGATGGCCATTTCTTATGTCTTCCAACTCCTCCAGATGGCGTTTTTAGTTATACATTTCTAATGATTCATGTTTTTGCTTTTTCTATTACCGTAATATTGTGTATGTAGAATTTCGTATAATCCTAAACTATCCTAATCTTTTTTAAATCCAGAAATGCATATGCTTTAATTCTTTCACTTTTGTAAAATCTTCACGCCTCAAGATATCGTTCAATTACAATTACAAAAAAAAAAATTGTTTTCATTTATTGGAAAAGAAAATCTGTTCCTAATGGAATGTAATTTAAAATTCGTATGTCACGCTTGTGATATTTAGTTAAGACTTCATATATTCTTTTAGAATTCGGTTTATACGTTCTGACAACCGTGTCACCAACTATATTCCTGTTAGTGATACGATTTAAAGTTTATAATGTTAATTCTCTGTAAAAATGTCTGTGTGTGTATATGTAGTTTTATTATCGAAACTAATTTAAATATGTAGACATTTGAAAATTCAACACTTTATATTTTTTTAATCCTTTAACAAATAAACCTTCTAAATCATTTTGCATTGTTTTTGAAGCAGGGAATTTTCGAACGGTTCCGTTTCCTTCCTTAGCAATAAAACAATGAAATCTTTTCTAAGAACCATTTTACAAGAAGGAAATGTATTAAATTCCTTACAGACTTTTACAAATGGAAATGTTTATGTAATATGGCTTTTGTGCATTTCATTTTAACTAATTCTTCGAATACATCTTCATAACTAATAGCTTTGGTGGCGGAAGATTCAATTAAAGTAATGAATGGACTAACTAATAGTTCTTGTTCGCTAGTTTTACCATTAATCATTTTTAACTATTTCAGACTTATTAAAAGTATTGAAATGGCATAAATCTACATAATGGAATAATTACTTTTATTACATAATTTTGACTCATACATGAAGTATTTTATAATTATCTTGGTAAAATAATAAAGAATATAGAATTCTTGGTTAGGGTTGGTTTGGTTAAACTTATAACGTTATTTCAAATATTTGCACACATTTTGAATTCAATGTTGTAACTTTTACGTCTGTTTTAAAACGATCGATTGGAATACAATATTCTTTAATCAGTTATTTTGATATATATGCTATTTTTAAATTTTGCAAGGTATATTGAAAGCAGTTCTCTTAATTTAGATTTATTACTAAGTGGAATATACTATTTATATTTTAATGATTCTCGTAATTATTTTTATTTAAATTCATATTTCACTGAATAGCAAATGTAAACAATTCCTTAAATTCTTTTATATTTTTAATAGCATAAAAATATAAGATAAGAAGAATTAAGATAAATGAGATTTTCTGAAATTAATGAAAGAAATATTGTTTAATATATTTTAGCTTTAGTAAGAAATAAATTCTCCTATTTTTCTATAAATGATATTTGATTATTTTTTGAGGGAACAGTAGTTATGAAAAAATATTGAGTTTATTGTTGGATAGAAAATCTCGCTTTTTGTAAGATATTAATTAAAAATTGAATTTTAGTTATTGCATTAAAACTGTTATTTTAGCAAAATATTGGAGATAAAGTTAACTCATTTAAAATAGAGTTAAGTTTCCAATTTATCACATATATATATAAATAATTATAAATACCTATTTAATACATATTTATAAGGATTACATACAGTGGCACAAAAAATTGAGAGTACACCTTACTTTTACTCGATAAATCCTGCTTTCAATATAAATAACATATTACCGGCAAGTGCAAGCATGTTTTTATTTTTACACATAATAAATGGTTTAATTTAGAGTAAATATAAAGAAAAATCAACGAAAAACTTCTAAATTGAAAAGTTTCAGAAGCCTTTTAAATAAACATGCGCAGAATTTTGCCTCAAAAAATTTAGAATACACCAATGCAGTATCTCGCATAGGAAGAACGTGTCACTATTAAGTTGCATGTCTTTTGGCTTTTATAATGGCCTCTAAACGTCGTGGTACCGATTCGACCAATTTTTGGTGGTATCTGAAGATATTTTACCCCATTCATCTTGCAACTCTTCTTTTAAATGGGTTTGATTTCAAATTTTGTATTTTTGAACCACTTTTTCGGCCATGGCCCATGAATATTCAATTGCATTGATGTCTGGATACTGTGGTGGTGTGCATAACTGCTGTTTACAATGAAAAAGACAGCATATTTTGACGTTACGTGCATTCTGTTTGGGGACGTTGTCCTGCTGGAAAATGGAATTTCCATCTAAACGCAAATTTTTAAAATGTTCCTTTAGATTGCTGCGACCATATGGTTCATCCAACTTGTTGCAGAAACTTTTCAAATCATAGGCAGAAGAGTAAGTGCTGAAACTGCGAAATGCCATTAGACAAGCTGGATATAAAAGTCCCATTGTTCGAGAGAAACCGTTAATCAGCTTGCAAATTCAAAAAAAAAGCATTTGAAGTTAGCAAAAACTCATAAATTGAATACCAATAACCTTTGGAAGAAAGCTATGTCTAATAATGAAAGAAAACTCAACATTTTTGGCATTGACAGCTACCATACTGTATGGAGAAAACCTAATACTGCTTTGTATCTAAAAAATTTATGTCCTACAGTTACATGATTGTGACTCCGTCATGATTTGAGGTTGCATAGCTTCATCCGGGGTAGGAAATTTAATTTTTATAGATGGCATTATAAACGATATGGTTTACTTGGATATACTTCGTAGCAATCTAAAGAAAAGTGCTAAAAATTTGGGTTTAGATGGAAATTTCATTTTCCAGTAAGACAACGACCCCAAACAGAATATACGTAACGTCAAAATATGGTGTCTTTTTCATTGTAAACAGCAGTTACGCACACCACCACATTACCCCAACATTAATACCATTGAATATCTACGGGCCAAGCTCGAGGCAGTGGTTCAAAAACGCAAAATTAGAAACAAAACCCATTTAAAATAAGTGGTGTAAATGGAATGGGTAAAATATCTTCGGGTACCACCAAAAATTGGTCGAATCGGTACCACGACGTTTAGACGCCATTATAAAAGCCAAAAGACATGCAACTTAATAGTGACACGTTCTTCCTATGCGAGATACTGCAAGAATTTCATTGATGTATTCTCAATTTTTTGACGCAAAATTCTGCGTATGTTTATTTAAAATGCTTCTGAAACTTTTCAATTTAGAAGTATATTGAAAGCAGGATTTATCGAGTAAAAGTAAGTGTACTCTCAATTTTTTATGCCACTGTATGTAATCCTAATAAATATGTATTAAATAGGTATTTATAACTATTTATATATATATATATATGTAATAAATTGGAAACTTAACTCTATTTTAAATGAGTTAACTTTAACTCCAATATTTTGCTAAAATAACAGTTTTAATGCAATAACTAAAATTCAATTTTTAATTAATATCTTACAAAAAGCGAGATTTTCTATCCAACAATAAACTCTATATTTTTTCATAACTACTGTTCTCTCAAAAAATAATTAAATATCATTTATAGAAAAATAGGAGAATTTATTTCTTAGTAAAGCTAAAATATATTAAACAATATTTCTTTTATTAATTTCAGAAAATCTCATTTATCTTAATTCTTCTTATCTTATATTTTTATGCTATTAAAAATATAAAAGAATTTAAGGAATTGTTTACATTTGCTATTCAATGAAATATGAATTTAAATAAAAGTAATTGCGAGAATCATTCTCTAAAATGAGGCAGACAAAATAATTCTCATTAAAATTGAGATTTTTTAAAATAAACAAACATTTGTAATCAATAAACTAAATAATTTGATATTTTTTAATACGCTTAAAATGCATAAAACAGAACTCCATTCATTTGTTAATTTTATAAATCTCATTTATCTAAATTTTACTTAGTTTATGCTTTAAATTATAAAAATATAAAAAAATTAAAAATTTCCAGAATATTTCACAAGTCTACCAAACGATATATTCATATAAATAAAAGACTGATAGAGAATTCTTTCTTTATAATTATTCTTTAAAATCAGGTAATTTCAAAACGAAAACATTTTTGACATAAAAATCGTTTGCATTAGAGGAACTAAATTCTATTAATTTCAGCATTTTAATAAAAATGAATAAAACATCTACTTTTAATCTCTTTGATATTCTATATTACAGTCACATTCTGATAGCTGAATAAAACTCGTGATGGATTCGTGGAATTTTAAACAGAATTCGTGGAGTTCATTATTTTCATTTACGTATTAAGAAACAAAATTATTATTTTCATTGGAAAATAGGGAAAATAGATGTTTGTGTTTAAATGCTAATTGAATTTATTCTATCAGAAAATGTTTACCAATCTTAGGAAAATTCTAGTTTCTTCTCTTTCTGTGAAACGGTTAACTTTATCCATAATTCGTTTATTTCTTTTCAGGAAAAGACTTTTCGCTTTATAAGCAAAACAAGCTTGATAAAAAAATAAATTACGAAAAATTAAAAAAAAATCTTTACTGAGTTGTTTCAAGCTATCAAATAATATCCCATGAAGCTGTGTTTGCTATATCGGATTTTCCACCTACTGAAATCTAATTCGTAATAATGAAATCCATAATACAACAAATTACTGTACCTATAAAAGAATAGATAGTTCTCTGAAAATTTCTTATCTCCCCAATCCTTCGCAACAATTTCCTCTAAGTTCTCATGAAAATATTGAAAACAACTTTCTTGACGTCTGTTTTATAGATGGTAGTATAAACAACAAAAAAGTTGGCCTTGCATTTGTTATTTATTGAGGCTGGTCTTGCATTTATTTATTGAAATTGAAGCTCGCCATTTTAGAATAAGAGAGTAATGTAGCTGAATTATTCACATAGTCCAAATAATTGTTTGATTTTTTTAATAAAGGAAACCTTTCGCTGAATTTCAAAATTTGCGTCGATTTCCTTTTTTCTTTATAAGCCTTACCTCTATCAATACGGAAAGGCCACAAATATCGAAAGTTACGGAGCCCAACCGAATCACCTTGATATCACTGTCGAATTCCTCCCTTTTCGTTAAGTGAGATTGTTTAAATTCCTCTGGCCCACGCTTTGTTCTATACAGAAGCTCGTTCCAATGGGTTTAGGGGGCAGGTAGGTGTTCTAAAAACACTCAAAGAATGTGCAAGCATGCATTTACTTAAAAGCTATCAGTTAATGGAGATCTCTTTTGCATGACAACCCTTTAAGAACACGGACTGTCATTATGGTTTTTGACGAGATTAAGGAATTTTTCTTAACTTTGAAAGAGAAATTCTGGAGTTCTAATAATCTGAAGTACCTGAACTAAGATGATCGTAGGAATGAGAGGGTTAAATGTCATTACTTCTTTAATCGAATAATTGTTTAAAAACAAATTAATCTGAATTTACTTCGAAATATAGATGTACAAATTTTTTCTTTTGTTCGAGGGGATGCTAGAATCTATGACAATGAATGTACTGTTTGACTTGTCAAAGAAGTAGCAAAATAAATTGATTCAATTCTTATAAGTATCCCTAAATCATATTATAAGAATGGCTTTAAGGCGAAAGTTATATCCGAATGGAATAATTTATATCAAATTTCGAATAATGCGCAATAAGCCAAATAATTTATTCTTTTCATTCAAAAGCATTTAAAAATTAACCATTTTGAAACTAAATCCAAGCTTACACAGTTTCTAACTGGATATAGAAATATAAAGCCTGTTTGAAACGCTCCAATTTGTTACCTATGAGTCTGTCCAGCATGCCTGCAAGTCAGGATGCCAAGTACTTGATACTTGAGTGTACTAAATTCACTTCAGAAAAATGTACACTTTTTAACTGTGCACAACAGAACAACATAGCGTGTCCTCCAGCTTTCTCTGTCTTTATTCAGAGCAAATAATCTTTTACATCATTTTGTATTTATATTAACAGTATTTTTCCAGTATTATTTCGATTGTAATATCAGTGCGTTTCCTTATTTATATTTTACATATGTTTTTTTATGCTTTATGCTTTTGTACTTTGAACATCTTAATATGAGCATGTTTCTCAATTTCCACATTGTATAATTTTAATTATTGCATGTTTCCGTTTACATGAAAACAATTTCTTTTTTATTTAATTTTAGTTTGTATTTGTGTACTTTCATGGTGGTTTCCTTTAGATTTGCCTTTTTACCTGTATTTTTGCAGTTTAAAGTTTTTTTTACTGCAGAATGAGTATTAATTTACATTTATAAGCGTGTCATACTTGTCACAAAACTTAGATTTCCCCCCATAAATATGCGATTTAATTTTTTTTTATCAAAGAAATTAGATAAAATTCTAAAATTATGTTTGCTTTCACTATATATTTTGAGATCTATCTTCAAAATAGCTTTTTATGTAGCATTAAAACACCAAATACTCTCCAGTGTTTTTAATTTATTTTTCCAAACGATTTTTTTTTCTACAAATCATGTTTTGCACTGGAAGAAAGAATCTCGGAAAATAAAATATGAAAAAAAAGAAATTTTCGATAATGTTCCATTTTTATTTAGGAATGGACGATTTGTTATTTTTACCAAATCTGAACAACAAAGAACCAAATAATTTTTCTTTCTATTCTATATCTCTTCGTTTTCACAAAATTCAAACGATTTACTAATTGTGTAAAAAAAAAAACTGTTGTTCAAATTGTTGGGAAACGGTAATTTTTTTTTGCATTTATTTATGCATTTATTTTCATATAAATTATAAATAAATTATTATACCTATCAATTTAATCATTTATCTATATCTTTTATTAATCCTATCAAAAAATTTTATGTGCTTTGTAATATCCATAGACTTGACTTAAGTATCATCTTATATGTTTAAGTAATATAATAAATTATATTTTTAACAATTTTTTTTCCTAAGGAAATCATAGATTTAGCAGACATTAACATACAAGTATCATTATCATTTTCCTAGAATATCCTCTGTTTGCAGTAAAAAATAGCCAAAATAAAAGAAAAAAGATTTTATGTGTCCAAAACTATTATCTCTGTAAAATGAAGTAATCTTCGTAAACCAAGAGATGTGCAACATACACATATTGTATGCAGACAATATAATTATAGGCTAGTTTTTTAATAAAGAATTTAATTTTTTAAAAGAAGCTGAACAAATTATTTGGATTTCGAAAAATAGTTTACGATTTACTTTTCCTTTATACTTGATCAAGTTTAGTTGTGTATAGGTGATATAGACTGCTTAATTTAGTTCTGTACATTAAAAGACTGCTTAGTTATCGTTGCCATGTATAAAATGTTTATAGTATATTAAAATTAAGCAAACTTTATAAGAAATAAAAATAATAAAGATTATTTCCTTATTCCTTAAAAA
>JAPMOR010087435.1:30776-61144 GCA_026543865.1 Argiope aurantia
AATTAATTTACAATCTTTTAAAACCCCAAATAATATCTTTTTAATGAAGCCAATTTAGTTACTGTAAAATTTTTTAGTATCAATTTAGTTAACTTTTAAACACATTTTTGAATATATTCTATTACAATTAACTTATTAAATATATCAACTGCAAGTTAATGAAGTTTTAATGAATTGGTTTTATAATTTTTTGATGTTTTTATTAATTATTTATGTAAAAAAACTATTCAAGTATATTTACAATTCTGAAATAAATTAAAATTTAAGATTAGTGTGTTATAGTATCCTATCTTCGTTATAATATCTTAAACAGGAAAGGCAATATATGCTTATTTGCATATAAAGCATATATTGCCAGAATAGGCAATATATGCTTTATATGCAAATATATTTTTAATAAAACTGAGTTGAGAATTATTCCAGATTTATTTTTACTTAAACATATTTTTCATATTTAAAATTAAGTTTATAATAGCGATAAAAATGCTTAGAATACTTCCCGTTTCTTTTTTCTTTTAAACCTTTCTTTCATAACTTGCAAATAACTCCGCATTCGAACAAAAGAATTCCAATTTTCAAAAAGAATAAATAGCGGAGATTCTATTCTCACAATTTCATTCGAAACGAATACTTCCCAGAATTCTAAATTCCGAATATTCCAACTCTTTTCCATTACAAAAGCGGTTGTAATTCCGAAACGGATAGAAGAGCTTCCAAAATATTCAAAACTCTCTTCCATTAAAGCGCTGCGAATAAAACAAAATTTATTCGAAAAATGGTTAAGATCTCGCATACATTTATGAGATCACCTTTGGATGATTTTCAAATGAACTGCCAGTTTCATTTCCAGGGCTTTGAACTTACGGAAAAATTTTCAATCATTTTTACATTATGTATTGACTTAATCATGTAGTTGATAAAATAAGAAAAAAATATTTTATGGCCAGATTCATTGATAGCTTTTTTAAAATTTGATCTTCTCTAACTAGAAATATTTGTTTTCTTATTATCCAAAACGCAATTAGAATTTTCCGTTCTAATATCGCGACTTAATTCTATACTTGATATTTTGAAAATGGAAATAGTTGGATTGAATTAACTTATTTTTTCATCTTTTAAGTTGACTCCTGATTTTTATGCTTGATAGCAAAATTTGCTCTTCAAAAAATATTCTTTTTCATTTTTTCGTATAAGAAATGCACAAAGAAAATTGATTATAATTGGCAAAGAAATCTTTAATTCATAATGATTTTCTTTTATAAGTTCTTTTTTACGTTTGCCTGTCACGCGGAGTCTCAGTTTGTGAACCCAGTAACTTAAATAATTTTAAGCCAGACATATGAAATTTGGTTGGAAGCTATTTAAAGCAAATTTTTCATAAATTTCATCAAATGTTTGTCATATGTACTTACAGAAAGCCTGTTTGTCCAGATACATATGAATACCATATTGAACCAGCAGGAGAGGACTTTGCAGCACTTTCTAGCATACTCTGTAATAAATGTAGCGTGCTCGGGTAGCAATTTTTTTAGGTTTTAATTTTAATTTAAAAATTGATTTAACTTTTGGTGTTCCTTTATGTTAAATTCTGAAAATATTGCAACAGCAAAATAGTTTTTATATTGTTTTAAAATTCATAAAATTTTCTTTTCAATGATACTAAATTTTTGACGCATTATTGTTTTTCCCATTTTAATCAATTCAAAATAATTAGGGCTTATTTTACAATAATATATTTCATTATTGAAGTGAGCCTTAAATAGATTTAATTGTTGTGACAAATATTTAATCTTACCCTTTTTATCATTGTTTCAAGATATAGAGATCCGGCTTATTTTCCCCTTTAGAACAGGCTTCAGAAAACGATAAGCGTTTTATTAAAAATTTTGAAATTTTCTTACGATCAAAATATAACATTTAGATTCAAGCAATGGGAAACAAATTTTAAAGACACTCATTTTTAAACAGTGGTATTAATTCATGTGATATAATTGAATGTATAAATATATAGACAGTATATTAGAAAAATGCGCTGCATAATGAACAGAGCCATGAAAGGTTTCAAAATTATAATATATTTATCAAAATGTGAAGTTTAAAAATATTTTGTTGGACAACCATTAATACATAATTTCACAAAATGTCTGATTTTTAGCAACTAACTATATATGTTTAGCAATTAACTATAAATATCTCGCTTTTAGCAACTATATATACATCAGTTGATTATCTTTCAGTATAATGGAATTACTTTTTATAACATTACAGTTCTTTGAATAACGGAACTGCATATTTTATTTAAGCAAAATTCAATGATCAAAAACACAAAATAAGCTATCAACCAGAAACTAGATTTTTGTCCAAAATTTTTAGATTTTTAGGTTTGCTAAAGGGATCTAATTCTGTGATTTCATTTATTTGCGAGGAATGACACTAAATTTTATGGCAATTAAAATTAAAATTAAAATTTATTTAAATATCAGAAGATTATTCTAATAACACTCTTACTTAAATGCTCTTTATATTATTTTATAATTTTAAAAAAATATATGATCTAAAATTTAAAAAATGTCAAAACATTGTATTCAGATTATTTTTTAAAAAACTAAATATTTTAAACATTTTGATTGAAATTACTTAAATTTTTGCAATTAATTGGTTAAAATTTTAATTCTGACTTTTTTAATGCACAAGATGCTGTAATCAAGTCTCATGAAAGCAATCTACAATTAAATATTTTTTACTATTTAATTTATCACAAGGTGCTGTTGAATATTGTTTTCGTAGAATTTTAAATGAATTTGACAGTAAAAATATCATATTATTGAACTTTATAGGACAGCCTAAAGTCTCTAATTTCACCCAAGACTTAAACCGGCCTAACATTTAACATTTTGTCATCTTACTACATGATATCATTCACTGTTCTATCGCAACAAATTCTTTTTCTACTCTCAGTATTCGAATGGGTTTCCAAAATGAAATTAACATCAAGTAATCGTTATGATTAAATATTTTTTTGAGTATACAAATTTTAACATTTCGGGGTTTTCTCTCTCTCTCTCTCTCTCTCTCTCTCTCTCTCTCTCTTGCATTCTCTTTGTCCGAAAGATTGCAGATTTTTTAAGCTTCTTTTTCAAAAGATCATGAGATTGAATAGTTTGAAATATTTTTGAATTCTTCCAGACGATTTTTTGATGATTAAAAGTTATATAAAACATATTTACGGCAAAGATAAAGAACACATGTTTATCATTATGCTTTATCAAATGTATAGAAAAACTAAAAATTAAATATAGAAACAAAATTGTTAAAATACGGTACAATTACCATTATAACATGTCAGAAAGAGAAATCCATGTTAAAAATCATTTTATTATTTTATCTTTTTAATGACTTGCCACTAAAAAATTAATTTAACTCTAACTAAAGCGGATATATATAAATTTTTCATAAAGAACAAAACGATATTTTAAAAATCGTTTGCAACAAGTATTATAGATAGAAGACTATAATTAAAAGCAAAAATGTTAAAAATATAAAAGTTTTCAGAAATCAATTAAGCATTTTTGAAGTAAGCCAATAGAGAAGCAATTAAAAGGAATAAAATTTTGAAAAATTAAAAAAACATATTTTTAAAAGCATATTTTTATTAATTCACCGAAAAGTAGAAGCAATTTTTTATAAAAATTTTGATGATCAAAATGAAAATCAATTAAATGTTATTAAAGTTGAATGGAGTTTTAATGTCGTTACAATATAATTTCTTTTTTAAGGAATGTTTGGAAATTTTTTTCTAATGATATTCATTGTAATATAGTTTCCATATCGTATTTTTTCTTTTTATGATTTTTGTATTGATGCCTGTATGTTCTGTCCAGTTTTGTCCAGGAAGAAAGGCAAGTGTTTCATGTTTGGAAATTATTTATTATTTTACATTTTTAGTAATTTTTTTGTTTTAACTTGGATAAAAAAATATATTTAAATTATTTTGATTTAAATTATAAGAAAGAGAAACTGGAAACTTTTACTAGGGTTTTTATAATATTCAATTCGATTAGCACATACATGTGTATGAAATTCGTGCCTCTTTTTCATTGAGCTATTTTCGAAGATGTTATTTTGAAGAAAAATATAATAATTTAGTAATAAATTTTAATATTGTAATTACAGCATTTTAAAAATTGAAACACAATTGTAAAGCATCTAGAATTTTCTAAAATCAAATTCTATCAACCATTCAGTAATATTTTTTATCGGTAGTGATGCCATTTTCGTTCACTGGAATTTTTTTTATTTATTTATTGAATTTTTTTTAAATGCATGCATTTTCAACTATATGGTACTTTCTTAGATGGAATTTAAATTATTGATTGATTGATAATCCAGATTTGAAAACACTAAATTATGTTATTTCTTTGAAATCACACAATTTTATAAAATTTCAGAACTTTCGCACAACACAAAATAAAATGAAAATTTATCACGATATTCCATTTTGGCAAGCTTATTTTTACAAATATGGAGGAATAATTGAGCTCTATAAAAGCGTATAAAACAAACTCTGGCTTATTAGTTATATTTAAAATTAATTACTGTTTGATATTTCCTGTAATCTTAATATCTCTGTATCAGCCCACTTCTTTTTCTTTTCTAGTGTAAAACAAAGTACTAAAGTTCTTTTTCTGCCTTTAAATATTAACACTCTGAATCTGCTAGTTTTAAAACCTCTTAGAGCTAGCTGAAAAACATAAAGATACCCTGTTTCATTTTCCAACAAGTCTTTTTTTCCCACAAAAGTCCAAGTCTTTTTTTTTTCCACAAGTTTCCCACAAAAGTTTTTTTCCACAATATTCCAACAAGTCTTTTTTTCGACGATTTCAATTTTTCTGCGGAGAAAATAAACGCAAACGATTTTAACCATAATGTATTCATTCTAAACCAAGTACATTTCAGATATCGAAATTCCACCGCAATGCTGTTGTAATTTTCAGATCGAACTAGCAAATCTTTGCGAATGCTGAAGCCCCCCCCCTTCCTCACCCACTTTCGTATAAAAGAGCGACGGTGAACCTAAACAAAACGCTATCAAATTGAAAGACGCTTAAAACCGCATCCTGGAACTGCGCAAAATCGATGGCAGTGGCAGCGTGTTTTCACACAGAACGCTTCGGCGATGATTAGAAGATCGAATGTTTAATTATTTGTGATCATCTGCAATGCAATTTTGCAAAGGGGGGGATAGTTCCAATGTTATCGATTATTGCTTACCTGAGATGCGATGGAAAGCGTTTTGCGGTTGAATGTGGAACTCGATGTTTTAAAATGATTATCTAAGATTAAAATTTTGGAAAATCCGTCGACAGTTTTAAACTGGAATCTAAACTGTAAAAGCTAGTATTTATTTTTATCTATTTAACAGTGTGTTTGAATTGATAAAGTAATAATGAAGCAATGCAATTAGCTAATACTTATTTTTCGAGCGCTGTCAAGTTTATATCAGATATTTTCGTTTCGTTCCATTACGATCTGAGATTATTGATTACTATTATCATGTGCCAACATGATAATCAATAGTAATCTAAAGGGCGTCGCAAAATTAACTCAAGATTTGAATTTGCCACCATTCGTGCAGTAAAGCGTTGGCAACATAGACTTGAAATAGTGATTTATATATCAACCCTATTAAAAAAACATTTGACAAATGACAGTTTAAATAAAAAATGGAGTGTTACACGATGGAGCAACGTGCTTCGGTTGTTGTACAATATTTCAAAAATAATGAATGTCTGGCTGACGTTCGAAAATTTGATGATATGCCCCGTAGATCAAGCGATTTAACACTATTGAATTTTTTATGGAGCTATTTGAAGTCAAAGGTCTATGCCAACAAAGTCACAAGCATGCGTGCATTGAAGGAGGAAATTCAAAGCTGCATCAATGAAATTTAGCCACATTCATGCAAAATCGGCATGGAAAATTTCGGCAAAAGCCAGCTATATTTCAAAATCGTCTGCCGCTTTCAATTAAAGTAACTGAAAGCTTATTAATTACTTAGAAAAATTGCTGTAATTCAAAAGGTAAAATTTTTAATTTTAAGATAGTTTATTTATTCTTCGTTTATGAGAAAGTAATAATAAGGGATTTTTTTTTGTTTCTAGAATATTTCTTATAAACCTGCACCGAACTGGCAAAATTTCGGTTATTTCTAATTCATTGAATGCTTAATTAGCTTTCCCAATTGAAAATTTGACAATATCCTTTCTCTCAAGTAAGAATTGGGTAGTATTTGTTTAATTCGATGTAGTTGTTTAAGGAGAGTTGTAAAACTTACATAAATAGCCATAATGACCTACATTTATATAACCTTATGCTTTATTGTTTGATAACCCTGATTTTCAAATAAAAAATATTTAAAAATGCGGCTCCTTCCTAACTAGTTGATTATTTTTGAAAAAAAAAATATTTTATGCAAACGAATCTGACGATTTCGGGCAAGTTATTTAAATTGAGATATAAAATGTAAAACTCATTATAACTTTGATTTATTTTAGAATGAAATATAATGAAAAGTAAGAAAAAAAATACACCGAATTTATCGCAATCATATTTATTACAAGTATCTTTTCCTTCTGTATATCGTTTCTCTTTACACACATTTCTCCCTCCAAATAAATGCACTCATCCATTTGAGATCGAAGGTCTGCTGCCATTTCGATACAGCCATGCTATAATTAAGAAGAGTTATATTTATAAAAGTTCTGTCGTTATCATTATTTTTGTTCTATTATTTAACATAAATACGGAAATTTTTAAAATATTCTAGATTTGATTAATATTATCTGAAATTATAAATATATATATCCCAAAATAACTCTGAAATACTTTTATATAATATCCTAGAATTGTTTTATAGACTTTTAAAAATGTACCTGTAGATTTTCTGGGTAAAATAAAGAGTGTACTGCATTTTTATATAGGATTTGGTTGTGTAACATATTCGAGTGTTTTCTAGTGTGACTTATTCTTCGTTTATGAGAAGAAAGGGATTTTTTTTTTCAAGTTTTTTATCATTTGAGAATATGATGTTGTTTTTGTTAGGGGGTTTTGAAGCTCGAAATCGCGTAGACAATGAATTTTGAAGCTTGAAATCACATAGACAATGAATAAAGTATAAATAGCAATTTTCATCATCATCTTTTAATCGCATATATTTTTTACCTGCTTTTACCAGTATTGCATTATTATTATGTTTGATTCTTTGAAAGCAGATGCGTTTTTAAAAGGTTGATCTGCTTTCACCAGAATTGCTTTATTATTAATTATGCTTCTTTGACAGCAGATGCGTTTTTAAAAGGTTGACATAGAACTATGACATCATAGCTGTTATTTCATCTCAAAATCGGTCGAGCTTCAAAACTTTGTTTGCCAGCTAGAAAAATTGAAAAGGAAAGTTTAAAAAAATTATCTAATTTAAACTTAGTTTCCTAATTTTTAGCTTTATTTAGCCTATATCAACTTCATTCTAAAATATTCTCTTATTTCCTGATCCCATTCCACTTTTTTCTTTTAATTAATTGAACATGAGTTTTAAAATTGCTGACTCGGCTAAAAGCCGACACTTTATCACATTCCGAGTGAAGGGATAAAATATTACTGACTTGCACAAATTCATCTAAAGATCCCTATGATTCCCTTACTTGTGACTGACACGTGATGGAAATTCCAATTAAAATCTCACAGTATATAATCATAGGAATAAAACTTTCATCTGATTTTCCTCATTTCGTGTTGTGCCGCTCTGTGTTGTGCTCGTCGCTTCTGCTTGGGCAAAAAATCATGGCTCCCGTGATGGAAATAAAACAAAGTTAAAAAAATCGGAAGTCTCTTCCCTGTCTTCGAAACTTCGTTCTGCTTCAAAAACTCTATGTAATTGTGTGTGTGTGTGTGTAATTTTAAGTGTGTGTATATATTATTAATGATAAGCATATAATTTTCTAATCAGAAGGCAGTTTCGAAGACATTGAAGAGACTTTCGATTTTTTGACGTCGTTTTATTTCATCTCGGAGAAGCACGCATTATTTACAAGCAGGAGCGACGAACACACACAGAGCGAAAAGAGAAAACTGAAGGTCAACTGAACATTTTATCCCTGATCTTATATAACATGAAATTTCTGACACGTGCCGTTTCTAATTACACATGTCGACCTTACACGTATAATTACCTTGACACGTGTCAACCTTGACAAGATAAACAGAGGGATCCTTTCACTCGGCACGTGGAACAGATGACGGAGTCATTTTCCCAAAGCTTCATTTGAATTAATTAGAAAGAAAAAGTGAAATGTCATCAGGAAATAAGAGAATATTTTGGAATGACTTTAACATGAGCTGCATTAGGCTAAAATTTGTTTAATTAATTAGAATTAAATTAAAATTTAAAATATCATTAAATATATATATATATATATATATATATATATATATATATATATAGAGAGAGAGAGAGAGAGAGAGAGAGAGAGAGAGAGAGAGAAAGGAATAGAGACCTATAGAGAAGTCTTGTGTTTGTTTCAAACCGGTTTAAACTGGTTAATAAATTAATTAAGACAAGAATGACTCAAAAATAATAATGTTCTCACATGATAACTTGAAAATTGCGATAGTATATTTTATTTTAATTTTTAAATTTGTTTATTAATTGTTTTCTCTTTTTTTAATATTTTTAAAAATTAATTTTGATTTTTCAATAATTTTTAAATATCATTTTACGCATATATAAAATATGGTAGTTTCACTAAAATTCGAGATTAGAAATCAACTTTTCATCGATTCTCAACTTTTGGATCATCAACATCATCTCCTGAAACTTCCAAACATCGTCCGATCATTTTGGAACGGATCCGAGTCCAGAAAAATCTCTACTTAACGGATCTCGTGCGAACGCATCATTATAATTCCCGATTCCCGCAGAATCTCATCTTCAGACGAGATGATTCGAGATTTTCCGATCCATCAGCAAGTCCATCAGCTACTTCTGTGTCCTTTGATCTCGATGCATTAGGGAGGTTCCCAAAAGGGGTGTGATTGATGGACGAGGGTATGTCCGATGGGGGTGTACGAGAGGTTGCATGATGGGAAGAAAAAATATCGTCTGTTATTAGGATTGCTGAGTAACTTTATTCCGCTGGTACTGGAGATATTTGACACGTGAGGCGTTGATGAGGTTCAGAATAGTCACCAAATGACTCTAAACAGACTGCAAGGGTTATTTGGGGGGGAGGCGGACAAAGGGGAGGATTGAATGATGGGGTGGGAAGGAATTATTTGGATTGGAATAAATTATCGGTTCAATGATTATTACCTAAATTTGGGGAATATCGAGGGGTGAAGGCTTAGTTTCGAATACTATTGATGATTTATTTCTTATCTGTATTTTGGGGAGTTTTTAATGTTTGCTGAAAAATACAGATCTTAAAGGGAAAAAGAATTTTGTAATGTTTCTACAAATGGAGCATGAAAAAAAATATTTAAATTTACAAAACTGTATTTTGCATAATTCGTGAATTTCATTTCCTTACTTAAACTGTTTAGTGCAAATGTGCCAGGATAATATTCAGTGGATGAATATTTATAATGTTAAATGAAATGTCATTTTTATATATTAAATTCCTCACCTCCACATTTAAAAAAGAAGTTTTTTTTCTTGGAAAGGGGGAAAGTACATTCGGTATTTTTTTGTCTAGAAATAAATGTATGTCTTATATACTCTAAAAACAGATTTTCCATTCGATTTTTTCTAAAATTTTATACAGATTTATAACTTTGGTTTTAAAATCATATATTATGATTATTTCGTCTTTCTCTTTCACTTATCGAGTCATCGTTTTCACCCAGTTGAAAATAAGGAAAAGTTTGGGGGAAAAGTTATTGCTGTTGTTTTGTTTGTATCTATATGTGCATCAGAATTTGAGATGCCTAGAATGTTTAGATTCATCAAAAACTGGACATTGATTATTTTTAAAATAATTACAATGAATTAACTTTCTATTCAGGATCCTGGAAAGTAATAACATATTAGCGAAGTACAATTAACTATTGAACAATTACTGTATTAAAGATTATATTTATAAAGTACCATTTATTATGATAACCTTATTCAGATTCTAAATACTTGATTCACATTTATATAAAACTGGCAATGTCTAGCGATTAATTTTTCATTCGTGATGCTAGCTTTTTTTTCTGTTAAACTATTAATGCGAAATTAATTATTATTTGCTGTTATTTGGTGATACTTCCGCTTCTTTTTCTTCACTACAACCTAAACAGGCTATGACGATCTCATTCAGCTTAAGCCATCGCTGTCTATCCAGCGTCATAGATTCCCAGTTTCTGACGGCTTGCAGTTTCAGTCTTTTTCAATGTTGTCGAACAACCTAAAGAGTGGCCGACCTCTTTTTCTGATGCCTGTAGGCTTGCTAAATGACAGCGTTTTTTGCTGGTATGGAGTCCTCTAATCTTTGCATTTGGTAAGACATTACTTTAATGGAATCATTCTACAGCAGATTACTGCGTCTGCAGATTAAAAAGTGTATATATTAAGTTTAACGAAATTTCCCCGCCACTGCTAATATCATCTGCATTGGTATTTTTTCTCCTATTTTGGGTAACGATTTTTAAGAATTTGAAGGAAAGAGACTTGTTTTATAATATTGTGTTGTGAAATCTATAAAAAAAAAATATCGTTATCATTAAGTACAAGATGTCTGAAACGGAACTATCACGCTACTCCATTAGAAACATCATTCAATTCCAGTTCTGTTTCAAAAGGTCAGCTGCAGAATGTCACCGAATCATGTTTGCAGCTTTAGGTACTACTGTTGTATCATATGACATTGTGAAGATTTGGTTTCTAAAAGTTCAACAACTAGAAGGATGGTATTCAAGAAGTAGAACGCTATGGCCAGCCTACTGATATCGATGAGGCACGCCGACAATAAGGTGTACAGTGAAATGATAGTCTGAGCTGACCCTGCTAATAAGACAAAACGTCGAACTGAGTTCCGTCGAAAAAGTACTGTTCCATCAAAAAACTATTAGACCGCATGTATCGGTATTCACCAGCTGGATTACATATGGACTAGAATAGAGCCTTTTGTCATATCCACCATAAAGCTCCGACATCGCTCCTTCGGACTTCTGTCTTTTCCCACACCTGCAACTCCATCTTTCTGGTGCTATCTTCGATTTTGCACAGTACATCCAAAAAGAGGTTGATATGATTTTTGAACTCGCGGTTTCCAAGTTTCTGGGCCGAAGGCTTTGAAAAACTACCAACGTTGACAAGAAAACGCAGATTTTGGGGGTTATTACTACCCACACTAAAAGTACTGCTTTCAAGTTTCTTATTCTAACTTTATTCAGAACGTTTTTGGCGGAAACTTTCATTACAACAAGATATTATGAAATAAAAGCTTAAGTAAAAATCCTACTTCGGTGTTAATGTTAAAAAAAAGCAAATTTTTATTGTAATTTTAACATTGGTTACTGTATACAATTAAGTAGTTCGAGGGAATGACAAGTTGAGTTTGAATTATGTCTGAATATTAAAAAATTGTAATAGATTGCGCATCAAATTAAATTTTTAAAAAATTGTTAAAATTGAGAAAACAAATTGTAAAGAAATGATAAAAGTATCATTAGAAAGGTAATTATATGAATATTAATGCAGTGAAAATATTATTTTTACGAATAATATTTTTATAAAATAAAATTGAAAATAACAAAAATTTGCTTAATTTTTAATTAATTAAAATTTTAATTAATTTTTGGGTTGATAGTGCCTTAATTTCCTATTTTGCTGAAAAGTATGTGCTCTAATTCTCTTCAAGATTGGCCAAAAATGTATATTTGTGTAAAATACATATGTATGTAGGACTCAGGAATCACTACTATTTAGAATCACACACATTTAATTACATTTAGGACGGACAATTACATTAACATAAAAGAAATGAACACTAAATAGATTTCGTCGAATACCTCGCAGGATTAATTCACATGTTCCGTCGCGTCTTTCGTTCAGAGACCCGTCTCGTCTCACACGTCCTGACTTTCGTTCAGACCCATCTCGTCTGCATTCCGTCTAACAAGCATCAACACCTGTTGGCCAGCAGATGGCGCTCGTCATCAGGCGTTCGTCACTACATGTATATATGTGTAACTGATTTATAGGGATAAGATTATTAATAAGCTAAACTATTTCTGTGAGTAAAATTCCGTTTGAAACTTTTTCTTCAATTATTTAATATCATAAATATACAAGAAAAATGTTAAAATAATTTCATACTTAACATAAATTATATTTTATTCATATACATGTAAAAATCAAAAAAGAAAACAATATGCATCAGTAAAGATAATAGCAGCAACTTTAAAACTCACATTTGAATTAGCATTGTATGCAGAATTTTAGCACTAAAATATTCTCTGAGAAGATTTTGGAAAAACCAAGAAGGACAGATTAGTTTATTGTCCATATTTTTTATTATTATTATTATTATTAAATATTCCCAGTTTAATAGATAAATAAGTTTGTTTCGAAAGTGCATTTAAAATATTTTACGCTCTAAGTTAGATAGATTTCTATCTCAAAACGGAAAAAAATCAATAATAATAAAAAATAAATTTTGTTTAATAATTCTTAATTAATGAATTTTCCACTCTAAAAAATATATGACATCAATATAAATTTTTTATGCAACGCAGGCACAGTTTTTTAATACTTTATTAAAAGAAAAACAGGTAACACGATAAATCATTTAACAGTTACCGAAACAGCTACTCGTAGTTTTAAGTGTTTGCAAACATTTATTTTCAAAAAATGTTGGAAGGACATTAATTTGTAAAAATCACCTGATGATTGAAAATTCCAGGATCAAGTTGATTTTATTTATTTATTATTGTGGTTATTGCTTATTTGTTTTTCATTATTTCAGTATCATATTTCATTATTTTCAATTATTCTTAAATTTATTGAAATTAACTCTCCAGCTGAGAATAAATAAAACATTAAATATAATCGAAATTTTATTTGCAATTCACATTACTTTTATAAAAAGAACGAAGAGTTATTGTGCAGAATGAAATTTATGTTACATTACAGATTAATGCAATTCAAAACTTGCATAAAATTTCAATGATTATGTATACATTTCGACAATTATATGGAATATACGTACTATATAAATCATTTATAATGATTATTTACGAATTTTTTTTAACTAATTGTATGGAATATACAATAAATCGTTTGGTTTTTTAAAATTATTTTTACTGATATTATTTGCTCAGACTTAAAATTATCGTCTGCTCTTATGAAACCATCTTTCATTACAAAATAGCGTTTTTAAATAAAATATGAATTAATAATCCATTTTTACCAATTTTGAATTTTTACCAATTTTTTTCCAGTTCTGATATTCAAAAGCGCAATAAAAGTTTTGGAATCAGTATGTGTAATTTTAATTTACATAAGACATTTTAAAAAAATAAGGTTTTATAATAATGTTATATTCATTATTTAGCAAAATGTACCTTTTAAAGTTTCATTTTCACACTCTGTTATTTGTCGTCTAAATTTTATTAGTAAAAAGTAATTATTATTCCACACAAAAAAAAAAATCCAAAGTCAAATAAAAAAAGTATTAAAATTTCTAGCTAACGCTGAAAAATGTTGAAGCTACAAAGATAGTTTGTCAACATTCTTGATTTTCAAAAAGTAAGTGGATAACAATAAATCAATATTTGCACTCTGAATTAAGTAAATTTTAACTCAAAACTCGTAAAAATTACTTAGATATTTGCATTAAAGTTAAAATTACTTCGGACAATATTTGCAAAATGCACAAGCGGTAATATTAGCTTCAGAAAAAAAGAAGAAAATATTCAGCGTGTTTAACTTTTTACATTGTGATGATATTTCATTCAACAATTTTTTTCCAATTCTATTTTTTTTCTATCACATGTTTAAATATTCAAAATACAAAGAGACTTATAAATCATTTGCAGTAACTTACACAAAGAATATAATCCTTTTAATCGATATAAATTAAATAAACAAAA
Source organism: Argiope aurantia (assembly GCA_026543865.1). Classification (NCBI taxonomy): domain Eukaryota; kingdom Metazoa; phylum Arthropoda; class Arachnida; order Araneae; family Araneidae; genus Argiope; species Argiope aurantia. Next base: position 44,907 of record JAPMOR010087435.1, read on the forward strand.
ACCTATATTTAAAATCATTTAAATTTTTTTCACTTCTTTAGGAAAAATTGAAAAAAAATAATAACAGCATAACGATCTAGAATACTAACATTATGAATGACAAATTACATATTGTTGTAATATAAAAATTTTAATAAAAAATTAACCAGAAGATTTTACTTTAAAAATCAGATCACATTTCTTTAAAAGTTTATAGGCGAGTTCTTTCGCCTAAAGCATAATTCAGTATATAAAATACCACATTCAAAGCAATAATTCTAAACACAACAGTTTATTATCTATATTTATCATTTAACAAGCTTTAATCGATAAATCCTTTAATTTACTAATTTCGAATGTAAGGTAAATTTTGATAATTAATCAGTTATTATTTGATACCGTTATTGAATAAAATAGTTTCAATAGTATAATTTTATTAAATGATATTTGTTACGGAATTTGTTAAGGAATTAATTAAGAAATTAATAAAATAAAATTTAATTTAATGAAACAGTCAAATTTATTTGCGGCATTCAGATAACACTTCAGTTTAGCAATATATTTATTTATTAGTTTTTTTTAATATGTAATTAATTTAAAAGAATGGATAAATTTGCTAAGAAAGAAAATAATCTGTAGAATTTCAAGACTGATCAGTTTAAATTGAGTTGCTTCAATATCTACTTCTTTAATTCCTTACTTCAATTTTTCTTATTTTAAGTAAAAGATTTTAATGTACGTGATTTAGTAACTAAACAAAAGATAAGTTACCTGCTGAGTAATTATTGAATCCAAAGAATCAGTCACACAAGTGCTTGCACAATTGAAATGTTAGTGCTTTTGGTTTAAAGCATGTGTGAAATTATATCTTTCACGATTAATTCATTGTTTTCGAATATTCCAAGGATTTCTGTGTCTTTACATTATTTTACTTGCTGAAATACATAATGTTGTTTCAGGATAAAATAATTTCCCTAAATAATAATACCATGATTATATACTGTGAGATTCTGATAGGGATTTCTTTACACGTGCCGATTTAGGTAAGGGAATTATAGGGATCTTTCAGAAGAATTTGTTTAAACGGACAAATTTTTATCCCTTCCCTCGGAGTGTGGGAACTTGTCGATTTCAGCAGTTTTGCAGAGCTTCTGTTGCATTAATTAAATTTAAAAAAAGGTGGAATTAGATCAGGAAATAAGAGAGCATTTGAGAATGAAATTAATATAGGCTAAATTAAGATAAAAATTAGGAAATTAATTAGGATTTAATTTATATTTAGTGATATCATTACATAATTTAATATTAGAATATTTTGGTGGCTAAAATGCTTTCTCTTTCTAAGCGAAAAAGCAACCAGCAGGAATAGTCTCCATGAAACTTTCTCGCATACTATTTAATGAAGATTTTATCTCAGAGAAAGCCTTGCATGGCATTTGCGTACAATAGCCACGAAATATTAACTTTTGGCGCGAATTTAGCATTTTCACTGAATTTATAGTGCCATTCTTGGCGATTAATTACTCCCTGGCATGTGGTAAATAGTATTCTAAGATCGAATTTATGCTTTAAACACGTTTTTCTCAACCGATTGAAACAAAGATTTGACACAAAACTGATAATTGTAGTCACAAAATCCCATACCAAATTTCCGATTTTTAAGTTATTGGCTTTTTGAATTATCGCGCTTATATGCTTCTGAAAGCACATAAGCGCAGACCAACAAACAATCAAACCGCCTTTGGATTTGGCTCCAAATTTGACAGATATCTACATTATCGATGTTAAATCTGTTTAATGATAGATTTTTATCTGTTCCAAATCTTATCTATCTAGCTCTTTCTTTTTGTAATTATCGTGTTAATTTATATTCGAACAGTCAGACGGACGGACTTCCTTTGAACAGATTTTGCTGAAAATTTGATAGAAATCAGCAAATTTGATGTAAAGACCGTATGCCAAATTTCATCCATATAGCTCAAAGCGTGTTTGGGTTCTCTTTTTCACAGACAGACAAATGGACAGACATTTTCCAAAAATATATTTTTACGAACTCAGGGAGGTATAAAACATCAAGATTCGTCAAAATCTCGCGTTCGAACTAGTTGACAGTTATTATACGTTCTCTATACTACATATACGAGAAAATAAAAATGAATGAACTTGTCAAAACAAACGATAATATCAGCCGATATTTTACAGAACTGTTCGTACGCCATTTTTGATATTATTAGTCAATTCAATGATTAAAATCGGTAAATATGTTCCATGGAAATCAATTATGCAAATATTTTCTTAATTGATCCCAATGCAATCTGTTAAGATTTGTTCGCTAAATTAAACATTTTACTTTCTTTATTATTTGATTACATAACTATGAAATAATCATTTCTTGGATTACAGATTTATCTCCGCTGTTTCCAATATCTTTATTTCGCATGAAGAACTTAGCATGGAAACTTCAATTTGGTCAATCCGAAAATCTAAAAATAAACAGTAGCATTATTCCGCTTTGATGCTTAATAAGAAATCACAAAACTTATGGTATAATGGCTGAAAATTACTTACATAAGTAAAAATAATCAGTGACGTATTTAGGATATTATTATGTGATCCCTCTTTTAGTTCAATAGTCAACGCATTTTTAACTTAATAAAAATGTTAATGATTAATTAAAGATAATATTTTTATTTTAATCACTTCTCGAAATGTATAAGTTTTATATGAACTGATTTCATGGAACTCATCTTTCTATGCAATATGAATTAAATAAATTCTGGTATTTCAAATTTTAAAAAAAATCCTCTTTGCAAGCTGAGAGGCAAAGGTGAATTCCTTTCCATCTATCTGGCAACATAAATTTTTGATGCTAGAAACAGAAAAAAGAATTAGTGCTTGAAAATCATTTTTTAGCCTATAACTTCTAAGATATTGCTGTTATCGAAAAACATTAAACGCGAAAAGTGTTCGTTGTAATGAGACGTTAATTTGGCTAATTGGATTTATTTTTCTATCTTCGATATTAAGGCGGTTATAGTGAAATGAAAATTCCCACCCCACCACCATTTTCCCCCTTTGAGGTAGATGGGCCATTTGCGAACTCGTTCGAAATTTTTACATTTCTAACAGCATATTATACGCCACAAATAACAAATGCATTGAGATCAAATTTGAATAGATAGAACCGTTATACTTTATAATATCTTAATATTTTATAATTAATGAATTTCTACTTTCATTTTCTCGCATACGAAGTATTCTCTCGTCAAAGAAAAACTACTACATTCATCCAAATATTCGAATTTGTTTCAGGAAATTCTCATTTCGTATTTTCCTGAATAAGAAAAATTCATTTTTGGTATTATGCCTATTTGTCTGCCTCTTTATAGACCGGATAAATCAAAAACGCTTTGAGCTAGACTGATGAAATCTGAAAAATCTACATATATTTCTTATATGTAGATTTCTATCGAATTTTGAATGAAATCCATCCTGAGGAAGTCTTTTTGTTTGCCTGGTTGTAAAATGAATGACCCAAAAAACGTACTGATTTAATGATATAAAATGACTTAAATATATGAAATTTGGCATGTGATTTTTGTGACTACAATAATAATTCTGAGTTAATTTCTGATTTTAATTCATAGGGAAAAAGGTGTCTAAAATATATATTTTGTGTTCTGGTATTTTTCTATGAGGGGATCTCCTATCCCAGGGAGTAATATCCAAAGATTAATCCTTGTGATAATCTCCATGATAATAGGCTTTTCCGCAATTATAGTCTTTCGGAGGCAAATGGTTAATAATACACAACTATATTTATTAGACAGATTTAAATTTTTAAGAGAAGACATTTCTTGATGCTTTTTACCATATTAACAAACATGTGTACCTGCATGTGTAAACACAGCGATTCTTTCAAATTTTTATTTAAATATATTAAATTAGAATTTTAATTAAAAAAGGATTTATTGGTGAGTTAAGAATAAAAATCTTGTTCAAACTTAATAAATAATATGCTTAAATCTCTAAAAACAACAATCAGTTTTCTGTTTAGTATAACTTTTATTGAAAAGCTTGCTATTCCATGATATTTTTGGAAATAATATTTCAAAGCAATGACGCTTACATCAGTTCTAAAAAAATTTCAAAAGCGTAAAAAAAGAAGGAAAAAAATGAGCCGGATTTAATTTTAATTGATGAACAAAAACATTCTTATTCAGTTTTTAAAATCTACAAAAAAATTATTTAATTAACATCTTTTTCAAAAAAATTAAAAAAAATGAATGAATGAAATAAAGCAATCTGTACAAATGTGAATTCTTTTTACATGTTAATTGTTAAGGATACTGAATTAAATTTTGGTTTTTGCTATATTTTCCAATCCTTTGAAGTTTCTTTATATTTTCAAAAGAAAGAAACCGATTAAGAATTTTCTTCTCTTTTTTATGTAATTTTTGTATTCAATTAATCGTAATTATACTAAAAGTTTTATTAAAAAGAAATAAAATGGTAAGATAAAGGAAATAAAAGTATAATACAATCCCTTTTTGAAGATTACTGAATACAATTAAAAATAAATCTAGGAAATTATCAAACTATTCGATGCTTTTTTTATTAAAAGTTTTATTGGGCGAAATGAAAGTGGCGTTATTGCTATCATTTCTTTTTATTCAGTGACTATAGTGTTGCATTATTGTTGCTATCATAAGAGAAAAAATATCTTTTACTTTATTTTTACAATATAGTTCTCAAGCTTGTATTATTAAATCTACAAAAAAACGGCTAAGTAGGAAAACTTTTAGAGACTGGAGATTTTTTTTTAAATTTTCAAAGTGATTTAATTTGAAATAACTAAAAGAAAATTTACCATTAATTTCAGATTAATGTTTATGCTCTCATTTGATTTATGAGCGCCATCTACTATAATATATTTCAATTAAAATCGGAAATCGTTTGAATATTTTCACATTTCTAATTCTTTTAGAGTATCAGATTGATTTACAAATAAATATCTATAGCAAACAATTTGTAAAAATATTTAAAATCTATTTAAAAATTCAATTTTTTTATAATTTTGCTTAAAATTGCATTTAAATTTAAATTTGAAGAGACTCGAGATTTTTTTAAATTTTGAGTGATTTATTTTCAAGTAATTAAAAGATAATTCAGAGTTAATTTCCGATTAATTTTACGATCTCATTTTCTTTACTAGCGTCATCTACTATAAGTTATTCCAATTGTAATCAGAAGTCTTTTGAATTTTAATGCATTATTCATAGCAATTATTTTGAAAGTTTTTTAATTCTTTTAGAGTTTCAGATTGATTTACAAATCGATATCCATAGTAAACAATAATTATAATCGTTAAAATATTTAAAATATATTTAAATAATAATTTATTATTTTGCTTAACATTTTTTAAAATTTAAATTTCAAACACGTGAAATACTGAAACCATTGTCTTTTAGAAAAAAAGCGATAATTTTTTTATCTCTTCTCTCTCTATGGTCTGTTACTTAAAGCCTATTTACATAAAGTTATTGCGCCACGATTCCGTGGATAATAGAGAATTGACTATTGTTCAGGCATGCGTCTTCAGCGTTGCCAAAGATGCACGCGCACTTTGAATTTAAAACAAAATTGTTAGATCAAGGACAGAAGAATTTCAGAAGACAAAAGAAACACGTGTCTTCATATGAACCGTACTGTAGAAAAAACATTCATTCACAGACGAAATTTCTCAGTTTAATCTGAGAATTTAATTAATATGATGATTAATAATTTAGCTGTCTTTATATATTAAAAAAACTTAATGAACTGAGAATTTTAATTACTGAAAAACTGCATTTGAAATTACAAACAAAATTTTGGATCGTGCAGCATTTTTCCAAGCTCAATTACTAACTCTTAAACATTCTACTCTATAGACAGCAGCAAACAACAGTATTTAAAGTTCATTGTCTGTTTTTGTTAAAAAATTTTATTGAATTCCATAAGAGAATTAGCGTATTGATAAACTGCTTTAAAATCCGAACTCGTCTATATGCAAACAGTATATTAATTTTTTTTTTCTGTTTAGTTCCTTCTTAATTTTATAGAATCTGCATAATAATCATATGAAGAAAGAATTAAAATATTGATAATAAATGCTGAATTGTTGTTGTTTTTAATCATAATTAGCAATTGCTCACTAGTGATAAGTGTCAAAAACTACGATGATTTGAAAATAAGACTATCATTTTTTTTCAGTTACCGTATCCTTTTTAAGTCCTTATACCAGTTGTAAAAAGAGAATTTTTAGAAGATCAGGATGGTAATTTTTCAATAGAAAAAATCATTAAACATTCAATGTGATTAAAAACAAAAATACAAGAATCAAAATAAGTTTCAAAAATCCAGGAAATTCATATTTCTTTTATAATTTCTTTCCGAATTCTTTTACAATTACGTTTCCGGAAATAGCCAAAACATGAACTTAAAGCACCTGAATTTTCTCAGACAAAGATTCTAAACAAAAATATATTTATCTCTTGGTATTTTCAGGAGCTTTCAGGCACTTAACAACAGCATTTTGAGGTATTTAAAGATAAGAAGCTGAATGCACAGATCCGCATTAAAAATTCACAGACTGATGTCGGGATAGTCGAACACTTTTTCTTTCCCATTTAGTTAGGGGATCATAGAAAAACAACCTTTCTAAAAATGCGAGATTGAGTCAAGTCCAGATGCTGGGCTGTCATATACTGAGACAGCTGAGTGAAAATAAGTCTGAGGGCTCTTAAGTTAAAATCCCTCTCAAAACATTTATGCGGCACTCTTTTTTATGTTATTTTAGAAGCCCCCTTTCTGTTAAATAAACTTTAAATACCATAATAGAGGCAAAAGTTTTGATGAAAAAGGGAAACTTCTTGAAGATTGGCGACTTTTGAGTCAGAAAACTGATACTATCAAAGAATGTACTTTAAAAATAATTAAAAAGGAAGTATTTGCCATTACTTATCATAGAATATTCAATTTAAAGCAGGTGATACGTTAATAAATCGATTTTTTTTTGGGGGGGGGGGGATATGATATGAAATATTTTTGGTTCAAAATCAGTCGAATAGTTTCTCAACAATTTTTTTCAATTCCTGAACTAGAGAATAAGTAATCTATTCATTTAGAAAGATTATATATTTGTTTTAATGCATAACAACCCGAAAAAAATTGATGTTTACTTGTTTTTCCCTTGGTTTTCATTTTCCTTATTTCGGCTAGGCAACTGGGATGAGGTAACTGTAGGTAAGTCTTATAAAAAAGATGAAGATTTTACAAATTCATTTCTTTGCCTGTGTGTCATATAAATAAACTGAGTTGTTTAGATATAATTTCATATCCATGAATCCCTCAACTTGTTAGACATTAAAGTCGTATTCTTTTAATTACTTTCCATGTATTCTGTTCATTGTGTGCATGAACCTGTTTTAACAGAGAGCAGTCCCGTAAAGTCATAGCACTATTAAAAATGTAAATATCCGATTAATCTATCATCTAAATTTCGTGGCTTTTATTTATTTACTTGCTTGTTGTTGTGACTTATGGCAGTTTACAAGTCCGCTGTCAGTTATCTGTCAGCGATTTAAGTCGAGGAGCGTGTCTTGTTTTTTCAGTAGCGCCAACTAGGGACAAAAGTATGACTTAGCTATTTCAAGCGTCACTTTCGGTTGCACAACCCCTTTTTACAGGGGGGCGGGGGTCATTCACACCCCTCACAGATAGAACACAGAACAACAACCATGCTCGACCCGGGACGCTCAGATCACGGGGAACACACTGTCCCCCTATGCCAGACGCCGGCTTAGCTTCTTGCATACATAGTATAGAGAAAGTATTGTAGTCGTCAAAAAATTGGAACTCGAATTTTTGACGAATATCCACGTTTTAGACCTCCCAGTGTTCGAAAATTATATTTTTGGAAAATGGCTGTCTGCCTGTGACTAACATAACGCCAAAACACTTAGAGCTAGATGGTTGAAATTTGGTACATGGTTTGGTACATAGATTTCTATCAAATTTCGAGCAAATTACGTGCAAAGGAAGTCTGTCTGTCTGGCTACTCGAATATAAATTAATATGATATCTATAAAATAAAGAGAAATATACGGATAAGATTCGGCACATATTTAGCATCTATAGTAGAGACATCTATCAAATTTTAAGCCGAACTCAATTAAAGGTTGACCATCTCTCGGTCTTAACTTTCAAAAATATATAATCACGATAGCTCAAAAACACAAGGAGCTAAAATATTTTAAATTCGGTAAAACTACACAAATATTTAATTTGTGTAGTTTTTCACAAATTAGTTTCATAATTGATAAAAATGCAAATAAAGTACAGATTCGGCACTCGGATGTTATAAACCACATTCCAGGGCGTAATCGCCAAATAATTCGTTAAAGATGATACTCTAGATTCAGTAGAAATGCTAAATTCACGCTAAAAGTTAATATTTCGTAACTATTGCACACCAGTGCTACTCTGGTTATTCGTCTCGTAAACTTCGCAGATATTAAACAAAATACTTCTTCTGTAGCTTTCCACAACGAAAGAAAACCACGCGATTAAATATTTGATGAGACAATGAAAACGATTTGGACTCCCCCCCTCCCTCACTTCAATCGTTTTGATAACAAGTGGATGTATATCTCTCCATTTGAAGATGGCTCATTTTCCTCTCCATCTTACGCATTGTTAGAGGTAACTGTAATTAAAGATGAGAAGCGAATTTATTGGGTCCGTTTCGACGAACAAAAGAATAAGCAAAAACCATTCACCCTCATATAAAGTTAGTCAATCCGAATACAACAGAATCTCTGCACTTTCACTCAGTATTTCCAGTTATGATTCTCCCAAAGAACCTCGCCAAAGTGCCATCTTTAATCCCGCAGTAAAATCCTATAACATCATTTCATCACAAAACGACATAACATATCCCAGAAACATTTTTTTTACAGTCCTCCCATAATGCACCGAACCATCTTATCGCCAACAAATATCTCGCTCGCCAAGGGAAGCACCCGTTTATGTGCATCCGCGCCAAAATGCATCGCCATGAAAATTTCCTGCTTAAAATAAAACCAACACGCGAAACTACCGCGCTTTCTCCGTATTACGAGAATACGGCGCAAATCCATGAACCGTAAGGACCTGTTTACTGTTGTACATAACCTTATATTGATGTCTTATAAGTCTCGGCTCGGTTGAAAGACGAAAGATATTGGCGCGATCCAGCCAGTTTATTTTCCATTCGATGGCACGAGAGAGGATTTTGTCACCAGACAAGATTAAGTGCGTTAGATTCCGCGAATCGTTCATATTCTGGAATAAGATCGGAAATGGGGTAAGGTATTTGCACCAGATGATGGTTAGCGATGTGATTATTGGTGGTGGCAGGAAATAAATGCTGTATTTGTTGACAGAAAGGGTTTTACAAGCTCTCCCTTTTATTTGTCACAATTTCATACTTCGAATGTTCTAATTTGGGGAAATATTATAAAATAGTTGTTGCAAATCGATCTAGTCGAGTTTCTTGTGCACTAAATTTATACAAAGCGAACGTACTGTAATTCGTCAAAACATTCAATTTTGAGATTTTAATAAATATTGTTTGGACCACCTCGAGTCAAAAAAGCATATTTTTATTTGACTATCTGTAGAAATGCCTTATGACTTTAGCGTAAAAACTCGGATGAAATTTGGTATGTGATATTTTCACGAAATTTGTAAATTTCTGTAAAATTTAGGACGAAATCTATTCAGAAAAAAAAATTATTTATCGGAGTAAAAAAGAAAACGATAACAACAAAAAAAGGCAAAATTCTAGTTTAATAAAATTTAATACGCAATCTCTCACTTAAAATTCGAACCAATCATAATTTTTGAAAAGATTGATTATCTGTCTGTTTGTTTATACATTCATACATATGCTAATTGTCAACTTAAAAGCGTAGCGACTTGTTTGTATTTGTGTGTGTGTGTGTGTGTGTTCTTATCTAATGAAGCATAAAACACTTTAGGACTCTGAACATAAAAATCTGAGCACTCACAGTCTTTCCAAAAAACCAGAATTTTTATGAAGGTCAATAATGACTCAATTACGAATTATGTGAAAACTTTGTACGAAACATCTTCTGCCGGTTCATCTTGAAATGAGCACAAAATGTTCAAAAATTAATTCAGTGTGTCGCAATTAATATCCACAGTGCAATAATTGTCTCCATAAAATTCAATTTGTACAAAAAAATTATTAATGCTTAGTTTAAACTTATTTTACAGCTTCAATACAAAATAAGTATTAAATTATTACATATCCGAAGATTTTATCCAACAATTCACTGGTATTAAAAATTTCTGAGATAAAAGTATATTTTTAAAATTCTTGTCTATATTGTAGCATTTAAAACTTATTTAACAGAAAAGGGTCTTCAAAAGTAGCATAAAAAAATTACCGCATAAAGTTGTGAGAGGGATTTCTCTTAAGAGCCTTCAAACTTATTTTCTTTCTGCTCTCTTAGTATGTGACAGCGGAGCATCTGGACTTGACTCAGGCTTGTCTTTTTAGGTAGGTTGTTTTTGTGTGATCCCTAAACTAAGTGGGAAAGAAAAAGTGTTCGACTATTTTGACATCGGTCTGAATTTTTAATGCGCGCATTCGGCTGCTAATCTTTAAATAGCATGGAGAGTTTATTTTAAGTGGTCTGAGAGCTTCTTAAAATGTGCGAAGACAGATATTTTTATTTGGTTGCTTTTGAATTATAAAACGATCCAGGTATTTAAAGATGTTTCAATTAGCATCGGAATTGAGAGTTTTAAAACCATATTACGAAGTTCCCGATTTTTAAAAGGGCTGCTTAAATTCTATTCTTCATTTTTTTGTAAAATTGGACTTTATTTCCCAATTTTTCCCGAGCTATTTAATATTGAAAAGTGTTTCTTATAAATGATTTTTACGTAGTATGTTTTTCAATATTTATTGAAAAGATATTTTTGTGAAATTTCTTTTTACTTTCTCTAAAATGATCTATACAAAAAAGAAGGTATTTTAAATGTTAAAAATATAACTTTGAGTTCTTTATTATTCTTCACCTTTCAGACCTTAATAAGTACGAGAAATAGATTTTTCGAATCACCTCTTGCTGTCTATTTCGAATACGATAATTCAAGATGCATTGAGCTAAATAAATGAAATTTGGTAAGTAGTCTTTCAAGCAAATTTGTAGAATTTTATCAAATTCTGGACGATATTCATCCAAACATTCTGACAAAACAATGACGGAATTAAACATTTTACTAACTTAGGCAGTATACATAATTTGTCGATTTAATTTCCCATTTCAAGGCATTTTTAACATGTTAATGTTTTATTTAGGATTGATCAGTTTTTATTTCTTTGCGAAAATGCAACTATTTTTATTTTTCTATTGTGACTCTAGACACCGAGTGATTATAAAAAACTATCCCGATAAATGCGACTGTAACTGTCATAGTATTCGCAGGAATGGAACAAAATTTTAGTTCAATGTATTGTAAGGTTTGGGTTCAAGAATCATATGAAACACAACATTTAAACTCAACAGTAACCATTACAATGACAAAATTTTAAAATTTTCAAACGGAAATACCAACTTTTTATATTGGAGTGTGTTCTCCATAGCAAAAAATAATAAATAGCGTTAGAACGGTACCCGTAAAGCAAAATTCACCAGCGCCAGACAGACTAAGATGGAAAGATAAATCAACTGTGGTGTATCTAACAGAGACACGAAGTTCAACAGATTACTTTTGGCATGGCATGTGCTTTGATTCTAGGCACCATCTGCCGCATTCAGAGTGCCATCGAGGTTGAAGGAAATCAAGCAGAAAATTTGTGAAAAACAATAAAATTTTTTGCTTTCTGTTGCTTCCCTTCTCTTATAAGTGATTGCCTGATTATTGCCAATTTGTGGTCAATATTTGGGAGGGGGCGTTGGCCCGGCATACATTCAAAATCCTCTAGACCTATCTGTAAAACTCCCTTCCTGAACAAGAGACTGAGCAGAGAAGCGATACTACAATTATAAAATCCTCATATTCATAAGTCCAGTGTCCAGAAGAAATTTCTCATTAAAATATATCCTATAAATATTATATATAATATATATAAATAATAAAAAAAAGCCTTGAAAGTTATCGAAAGATGTGTCAAGTATTTCTATGTAGTTGACGAATGAAAGAAATATTAGAATAACACGGATAATTTAAATAAATTTAAATCTTCTCCTTACAAAATGTGCTAATTGCATTATTACTTTTTCATTATTTTTGTTTGCTCAATCATGCTCTTGAATACATATTAATTAATTTGCCACTGACTAATCCATAAGATTTATATTTCTACACCTTTTAATTTTTCTTAAATAAAAATCATAACAACGATAAATCCTCCAATTTATTTACTTTCTCGTTCATGTAGTGTAGAGAAAGTATAGTAATCATCAAAAAAAATATATATATATATCGAACTCGAAATTTTGACGACTCTCCACGCTTTAGACCTCCCTGAGTTCGAAAAACTCAGTTTTAGAAAATATCCGTCTGTCTGTCTGTGATAAAGACTCAAAAACGCTTTGAGCTAGACGGTTGAAATTTAATATGCGGTCTTTATACCAAATTTGCAGATTTTTATCAAATTTTGTGAGAACTCTGTGCAGAGGAAGTCTATCTATCCAACTGTTCAAATATAAGTTAACATATTAGTTACAAAGCGAAGAGAGCTACATGCATGAAATTCGGTACACAAATATAAAATCTATAAAGTAGGTAGCTGTCACATTTTGAGCCAAGTCCAACTAAGGTTGGCAATCTGTCAGTCAGTCTGTGCTTTCAGATACCTGTAAACGCAATAATTCAAAAACGAAATGACTTAATCAAATTTAATATGTGATTTTATGACTGTAAGTGTTGTTTTGAGTCAAATTTTAGTTGCAAACGGTTGATAAAAACGCATCTAAAACTCAAATTCGATTTTTGGAAATTAAAGCGACACGATAGGATCATTAAAAATGCTAAATTCGCGCCAAAAGTTAATATTTTGTAACTGTTACACACTAACTCAGTGTAAGGCATTCTCTAGCACGGAAAGTTTATTAGGGAATATGCGAGAAAGTTTTGTGGAGACCACTCCCACTGGTTTCCCAAGTAATTACTAAAGTTGTTTCCAATAATTCGATGCTTCGATTTAATTTTCATCTTGTCAATAATTACTGACTGAAGTTCAACATTTCTTGGTTTTATTTTTCATAAAATGCAAAAAATATGTGTAAATGGAGTACGAAAATCACTTATTTAGTAAACAGTTTTTTTTATGAATTTCGCAATCGTTGAAATCTAATCAGTTTATTACTGTCGATATGGTATATTATTAGAAATGGATTAAAAATTACTCTAAAATTCTTAAATAATATTAATTAAATAATAATAATTTAAAATCGCAGCGGGCTTGTTCACTTGTGAAAAAGGAACTTAGAATTTGGAAATTGAAATTAAAGAATTGTTAGATCAAAAATTTAAAGGGGCTTTCGTTTTAAATCATAAAGAGAAATCAATCTGAGAGTTTAAAGCAATAACCATTATACTTTTAGAGGATGAAATGTGTTTTTTAAAAAAAACGTGTTTTAAAGCACGGATATAGAGTTAAGATTCTCGAATTCTGTTTCTCCAAAAGATAGCGCTGACATCTATGGATTATCTCAAGACTTTAGTTTATTCTTATTTAACAGTACGTATAATTGTTCTGCAATAGCATAAACATATTCTAATTTGCACGCGCATAAATTTGTAGTGAAGTGATTCAGTTGAATTCACGTTTTTCAATCGTATAAATAAGCTAGTTAGAAAAACATCAACAAAATTGACATCTGCTATCACAAATTTCAAGTTATCATGTGCGAACATTACTTTTTTAAGTCACGTGGTATCAATCTCACAGAAAAACATCAAGTTCTCACATGATTCCTACTTCGCAATCACCAACATTTAGAAAAGCGACGGTTTTTGACAAAATCAAAATTAATCGAGTTCTAAAATTTTTTTTCTCGAGACCGGAATTTTTTTGTCAGTGAAAAGCCAGTTTAAACCAGTTTTAAACAATCACGTGACTATCAGATGACACATGTGTTGATATTTAGAAAACGATATAAAATAAAATTATTATAGAAAAACTCAAGTAGATTCGTCGAGAATTGACTTAACTTCTGTTATTTAATTCAATACCTTAAGAATAAATTAATTATGAATGTTGAAAATAAAATTATTTACTTCGGAATGACCTAAACAAATTGATTTTTACCGTTAATATTCCCCGTTTAAAAAGAGTTCTTGAGACAAACAGATAAATAAGCAGTTATCTTTCAGCTTTATATCTTAAGAGTAAGACGTGTCTAATTATATATCATACATTTCTTTGAATTATTTACTAAGAAAACGAAATAACTATTTCAATACAAATTCACTTCTGAATCAATAAAAACTTCATATGTTATGAAGGAATCAATAAAAACTTCATATATTAGTATTATCAGTGTCCTGAACAATAAACATTCTTATAGAAGCTCTACAGTGGAATGTTGTCGACTTTAATTTAATATTACATGCAGCAAACAACGCAGAGCTGCATATGAAATTCACAATTATTTATAAATTCCCTTCCTCTACCTGTGTCGATACTTTTACTCGATTCTAAATGTAATTTTGTTTAATATTAGCTTCGAGATAAGTATATTGAAATGTGTATGCAAACAATCGGATGGTTCTATTTATTAAATTTAGTTGTAAATTTATAGATGAACAGCTTTAAAATCTTTTGCAGACGATATTAATATATGTTCCTTATTTATAAAATTATCTTTCGCTACATAAATTAAAAACAAATAAAAAAATATTTTTCTCCGAAATAATATTGAACAGCAAAATAATTATCTAAAGGTATTTATCTATCCAAGTGTTATAATTTCTAATTTCTTGAAATTATTCGTAGAAAGTGTTTATCAGATATTTTCCATCTAATTGAAATCCCAGATCGTAAGTTGGAAATCACTTACCTAACATTTTCAAGGATATTTAAGTTCTATTCTAAATTTCTTAGCAATAAATGAATGAATTAATTCTAAATACAAAGTTGAATTAAGCGGAGTAGCTACTAAATACTGTAACATTCTAAAAAATAAGAATTGATTTAAACACCAAATTCTATTTATTTAAATTTTTCGTTTTTGGTTATTGCATTTGCATGCATGCGAAAGTACAGACTGACAGACAGTGATCCCTTTGACGGATTTGATTCAAGTTTTAACCAAATTTATGCATTAGATACTAAAGCAGTTTGTTATATATTTATTTTTAAT
This sequence comes from Argiope aurantia, assembly GCA_026543865.1. Taxonomy (NCBI): domain Eukaryota; kingdom Metazoa; phylum Arthropoda; class Arachnida; order Araneae; family Araneidae; genus Argiope; species Argiope aurantia. The sequence goes on from JAPMOR010087435.1 coordinate 60,311, forward strand.
TTAAATTGCGATTTTTTAACTATCGCGCTTACGTGTATAGCAAAGTACAGACTAATAGAAAGCCAATCCCTTGAGAAATTTGTTACATATTTTCGCTTAAGACGCTAAATTTGTATGTCCATTCTTATTTAATTTACTCTTTACGTTTTATAGTTCACTTGTCACAGCCAAACAGATAGGATTTCTCTGTATATCGTCCAAAGAGAGAGATTTACAAATAGTGTTTCGTATAAAGACCACAAAAATCTAGCTCAAAACCTTTCTACATTTTCCTGTTTTAAATAGTGACAGACAGACATACAATACAGTCCCGAGTATCCGGTTCTTGACTATCCGGCTAGTTTTCTTTTATCGTAATTAAATGAGGAAGACAAGGCGTCTATTAAGTCATGTATTAAGGATTTTTTCAAAACTTAAAAACTTTAAGTTTGACTCTTATCTTGGGGTTACCTTTTCGTATCTATGTAGCATTTATCAGAGAAAAATAAAATCTGTTTGAGTCAATTTTCTTAAGAACCAGGCCTACGATTTATGCTGGTGTTTTTTTTTTTTTTTATTTTTTTTTTATTTTTATGTTTCTGCGTGTAAGTTGAAAATTACATAACTTATGTTTAAATGTGAACAGTTTATATCCTTTAATTTATTTTTCTCTAATAAATTCTTGAAACGTGCAGTGCAGTATATAAACATATATAAACTACCAGTACAGAACCTTCTATTTTAACTCAACACATCACCAGAAACTGCTTCTATGACTACATTATTGAAATAAATGAAGCACTTAGTGCCCTGTAAGAAATGGAAAAATATGTATTATAACAGTAAGTTCTGGTA
>JAPMOR010087435.1:61154-98196 GCA_026543865.1 Argiope aurantia
ATTATAACAGTAAGTTCTGGTATAAAAACTTCTGGTATTGGTGGGCAAAGAAATGAATTCACAGAACTCTGACCTATCCGGCTTTTTTGTTATCCGGCCTGCCCTTCCGCCATATTAGGCCGGATACACGGGAGTGTACTGTGTTTCCAAAAATGAAGGGTTATTTTTTAAATCAGAGAAGTGTGAAATGTGACCATTAAAATTTTGAATTTGAAGTTTTTTGACGATTACAATAATTTATTTACTTCATGATCGAAAAAAGTAAAAATCGCAGCAACAGGAATTAATCTTGAATCCTTTTTCTTTCATTAATATCAAATCTAATTATTATATTCTCATTTAACTTGACTTGTTCCATGTTCATTAAGATGGAATATTATTTTCAATTTTATACTCAAATCGTAATGCTCCAGAACTGTGAAATTTTACACACAATGCATTTTGAGATCAACATAATAAATTTTTAGAACTTAATTAATAATTCATTATTTAATTTAATTTCGTAAATTGGGCACCCTGTAATAGTAAAGTAGAAAGAAAGTTATTTCAAGAGTGCATAATATTTTTAATAATAATTAAATCCAAATTAAAGACAAAAATGTAAGAAATATTAAAGGAAAATGATTTTCTACATTACATTAATGGCTATTTCTGCATTTAATGTTCAAAAATGAATGAATTTACTAAACAGAACGATATTTTCAATTAAAAAGAGAAATAAAAAATTTAAAAGAGAAATAAAAAATTTAAAAGAGAAATAAAAAATGTGATATGTTTTTCAATATTTATACGCATGTAAAAAAATAATTTTATAAAAAAAATTTAAGAAATAAGATTTATAAAATGATTTTAAGCCTAACAAAATAAATTTATATTTAATGTAAACTCATGCAATATTCGTTCTTTAAAACATGAAGAGTCTCTGTTTTTCGGAAGAAAGGATTTGTACTGTTAGATTTCAAACGCCACAAATTAAACATTAAAGTCAAATTATCCATCAAAAAAATTATGTTCAAAAAATAAAAATTCAATAAAAGCAGTTCTTAAAAGTAATAAATATTTTTTTTTTCTTTCAGCTTTTTTTCTTCTTTTTAGTTTTTACGTTAAAATTCAATAAGAAAAATATAAAATCTTGAAACCAATTTTTCTTATATTTACTGCATGTAGCCCCTCCAGTATAGAATTAAATTTTACTAAATTAATTGATTAACTCATAATCCAATTCTGAAAACATTAAATGAATGTATTGTCATTAATAACGCACCAGTATAAAAAAATTTTAAAACTCGAGTACATCTAAAATTGAGTGAATAAATGATTGCAAAATTCCAATCTTTATTGACAAGAAACAAGTCAACTTAGGTAAAAGTATTAAATACATTTATAATCAGTATTTCATACATTTTTTTTATCGAGAATGAGGTTAAATCTTCTCCTCATAGCTATTATTATGTTTGTCACCTGAATATGAAATTATTTGAGTTGATTCCATTGAGATATAAAAGTGAAATAGGCAGGCAATTTGAAGATAAAAAAATTATGTTATGACTTGGGAGATTACTGCAATTTTTTCTTTATTAAGAATATTAAAGCAACAGTTTATAACAATTTTTTTTCAAAAAATGCAGTATTGACATGACGGATGATGAAAATATTTTTTTTTCATTTGAAGATAAAAGGAAAAGAAAATCTGATTTCCTTTTCGGTATTTCCACCTTTCATTTCATATGAGCTAGAAGCAAAAACAAAAAGGGGGGGGGCAGATCTTGTGGGAGATATAAAAAAATGCAGCTATATTTTTATATCTCCTAAAATTTTCTTTATGTTTTTGGTCTTGGATGATTTTTTTTCTTTATCTGTAGGATTGTTTAAATTCTTTAGAGAGATGTTTTCTACAAATACCTGATATCAAATGATGCCATTTTACTTGATTTGTTTTATACATAAATTTAGTCATTTCAGTAACTCTTTCCAAGCAATTAGTGAATTAAGTGACAGATAGAAAGCTCATAGATCTTGAATTACAGTTGATAAAGTTTTCCAGTTATTATAGATACATATAAATCATGTAGATTTTTCATTTCTTCCGTTTTTCAGTAAATCAGTCAGCTGCGAAGTTGCATTTCACAAATTGGCATTTGTAAAAAAAAGTAGTAATTTTTGGAAAATGATCTACCTTCAGCATTCTTGGCAAAAACTCCTTTGTGTTGATAGGTGAGTTTTTAACACAAAACATTTTAAACTTATCAATCATAATGCATGGTCATAAACTTGAGTCACTTCTATGCACTTGATCAAATTTGTTATAGTCATTATTTTCTGGTTCAATCATATTTGTATAAACATTTGATTCTTCAAAGATCTTCACACTTTCATTGCAAGATTGTGTAGTTTGTCCGGAACTTTCTTTGCCAGTTGAAGCTGAAATTGTAATTTCTAAAGTCGAAGCGATTTCATTGCCAGAATTACTTCACTGACAAGAAAACAGATTTACTCATGACTTTTTGAAATATGGCTTTTCATCTTTTTCCGTTTCTGTTAATTTTCTTTTTTGAAACCGAATCTTGACACCCAGAGGGATACTTCCTTGGCATGGACATGATTAGATTTAACAATATTAAACATTTTATAGTATAAATTATCAAAGTAATATATGCAATTTAATTTAGTAAGTAAAGTAAATGATCGTACTTTATAATATGTTGCACACTTGCTCTAAACTGTTATATATCTGTAAACTTCTTATATTTCAAAACCCATCAATTGTTCAAGTTAAATTTTTTCCTCTCATCTTTCCATCCCGCTTTATTTTAATTCTTTATCATGTTGGGGCCCCTCAATCGCGGAAGCCCGGTGCATAACATCCGCCTCCCCCCCCCCACCAGATAGCCTGCCCTGCCCATCAAATCAATTTAGTAATATCCCATTATACCGTCTAGAGAAACTTTAAAGAATTCGTGCGTAAAGTAATAACAAAATTATAAGAATATAATTTTGTTATTACTTACTATTTGCCTATTTTTATGACTGGAGACATATCAAGTTTTCAATTAGATTTTTTACTTTTTCGTATAAGGATACTATAGAGAAAGTATAGTATGCGACAAAAAATTCTTACTCGAGATTTTGACGAATCTCCACGTTTCAGGCCTCCACTCAGTTCGAAAAACATATTTTTGGAAAATGGCCGTCTTTCTGCCGGACACAAAGAAAACTCCGAAATGATTTGAGCTAGACGACTGAAAGTTGACATACGGTTTTTACATCTAATTTTCAGATTTCTATAAACTTTCAGTAAACTGTTCAGAGGAAGTCCCTCTGTCCAGCTGTTCGATAATTATAATAAGTTAATACAATAATTACAAAATGAAGAGAGCTAGACAGATAAAATTCGGTATACAGATTTAATATTTATAATATAGACACCTGTCAAATTTTAAGGCAAATCGAATGCAGGCTGACTGTTAGTCGGTCTAAATTTTCAGAAATAAGCAAACGCAGTAATTCAAAGGCGCAATGACTTAAATATGTAAAATTTGTTTGGAAATTTGTGACTACAAGCGCAGTTTTTTTTTTTGTCAAGTCTTGATTTTAATTGGTGGAGAAAAATGCGTCTAAAATACAAATTTATTTTCGGATATTGTTAAAATATGCCAGGGATTAATCGCCAAATAACGCGCCAAGGATGACAGGATACATTCAGTAAAAATGCTAAATTCATGCCAGAAGTTCATATTTCGTAACTATAATACGCCAATGCCATGTAAGGCCTCCTCTGTTAATAAAAACTAACGGCAGTGGTCTCCTTAAAACTTTGGGGTCGCGGAGGCCTGGTGGTAAGGTCTTGGTTTCAGAACCGGAGGGTTCCAGGTTCGAGACCCGATTCCACCGAAGAACCATCGTGCAAGGGAGTCTGTTGCACGTTAAATCCGTCCTGACCAAACGTCCTCCCGCTGGTGTGGTGTGGCGTGGAGAGGGGGGTGCCAGCTCAGGTGCCGTCCTCGTCATCTGACCGCGGTTCAAAATTACGAGGTCCGTCCCAAAATAGCCCTAATGTTGCTTCAAACGGGACGTTAATATAACTAAACTAAACTAAAACTCCTTAAAACTTTCTCGCATACTCTACATAAAAGAGCATGCGAGAAAATTTTGCGGAAACCACTTCTCTGGTTTTCAGGAACATTTTCGCATTTTGTCTTCATCTCAATCATCTTTGTGAATTATGTAGTAACACATTTTAATTAAATAATAATAATAATAACCTTGAAAAACTGCGAATAGTAATCGTGGAATTGCGAAATGCAACTCCTATCGCCAAAATTGGTTTTAAAAGTTTCAGTAAGATAATTTCATGGAAGTTCTTGTTTTTCCCGCACGAATGTTTTAAATTATTCATCGAAAGTTATTATTACAACTCTACTTTTTCTTTTTCCTTGAAGAATTTTACAGCTGCGAACATTTTAATATAAATATTTAATGTAAAGCGAAATTTCATATGATGTTCCAAAACTTCGTGTATCTTGTTTTATTATTCATAATTTGTTAGTGTCTAAGCATATACATTATTTAATAAACTTTCTGTAATCTGATTTAATAAAATGGTTCTTCCGCTAAATTTTAAAATATGTTTGCAAAATTTAAACTCTGGTTTATATTTTTTCTCATCTCATTTGCAAAGACATTTCTTTGTGTTCAAAAATAAAGAGAAGAATTATTTATTCTTCAGCCAACAAACAAAAGGAAAAAATAAAAACAACAAACATTGTTTAGAAAAAAAAATTCTTTTTTTAACAGACTTGTTTTACCATTATTTCATTTGTTTTAAATGTATGAATTATTAAACTTTACAAAGAGTACTAACAATAAATAGATCATTAATAAACTTCTCAGACATTTTTAGAGGTGAAAAAACAGGATGCAGAACTAGACAAGATTTGTCATTTTTGATTTACATTTATATTATTCATTTTTATTTACAGAAACTCTTTTATGTAATGCTTCAAATAAGATTTAGTTTTTTTTCTTTTATATATATATTGTAAAGCACAAAACTACAAAACACTAGACAGAGAATGTATGCATTTTTCTTGTTTTATTTCGTTGTTTTGCGCGTTTCGTAATCTTTTTCTTTTAACATCAATATCAATTCGGATTCAAAAAATCGTCTGAAATGAGAATAAGAACTTTTAACAATAAACTTCCTGTGCTTTTACAGAATTCTATATTAATATCTTTTACTTGTATTCTTTTTCATTCGGAATTCTTTTGTGGCAGTCTTATTTGTATTCCTGTACGTTATTTATCCGTTTTAATATAAAAATAAAAGCAATGGCTGTCTGCTAATAAAACGTTGTTAAATGTTCACTTCCTGTCCTTTAAATTTAGTATTGTTTCAAATATTATCCACTGTATTTGTTTTAAGATAAGTTATTTAAAAAATCTACACTACTATAATTTTCTAATAAGATATTTTAACAGAAATGTAAATATATATTTGCTGTTATATTTTGAAACGGGTATTTTCTTGTGTTTTCATCAATAATGCCTTTATCGTTATAAAGCAACATGAAGTGGCATTAATAACAGAAAATACTAATTTCGGCATTACCTCATACTAAAATGAAACATTGCCAGAAAGGGAACATTTTGATTTGTTTTTTGCACTCATATAATTTGTATACAATCTCGTGCGTGTGTGTGGATAGGTAAGTGCGTGAAATTAGCAAAATCATTCTTAAGGAAGTCTTCCACAGAAGTACGAAAAGCTTACACTGGGTTGTACTTTATGTCATTTTTTTTATTTAGAACAAGTTCATTAAATTCAAGTCCCTGATGGGCTCAATACATCTGTAGCAAAAAAAGAACATGAAACAAAATTTATGATTAAAACTTCAATTCTTACTTTTTTTAAATTCATGATCTTTAATTTATAATCATCATTTGAAGATTTGTCTTTGTTTCCACGATTTTTCTCAATAGAATTTGTACTTCACCAATATACAAATACAGGTAATGGAGATCTAGTACTTTTCAGATTTAAAGAGGATTCAGTGCAGTTTGTATGCCTGAATTTTTATAATATTTTCTAGCCACGGTTGAAAAATTCGAAATCGAAATTATTTTCATGTTTGTGAGTGCATGAATACGAACAATTATTTCCATTCCTAAAAGGTAATAAGTGAGGTAATAAGTCGTGAGATCCGGAATAATTAATATACACCTTTTATAAATTTTGAAATTATTCTCTACAAATATCATACGAGAAAAAAAGGGCTAACAGGAAAAATGGTTTCTATGAAGAGATGCTATGAATTAGGAATAAAATATTAACTAAGCCAACTTATTTTTTTATTATTTCCCACGTCAACACAATTTAGATTGTAAACTTTGATAGGAAATAATAAATTTAATTTAATAAACTTTAAATCTATATCAGAGAAGCTATATGTAGTAAATATGAGAAAAATTGTTTTCATAATTTTCTCCCTTCCAACAAATGCACTCGTACATTTGAGGTTAATAATCAGCGATCATCTCGTCACAGCCACATTATCGTATTTTAGTGTTCCTATATTCTTCTTTACTTCGTGTTTATCTATAATTTATAAAATTTTCTAAATTCCGTTGACAGATAAGTGTAATTAAATCATCTGCTAAAATGAGTAACAGAAAAAAAATGAATAAAGAATTAGACTGCGTTAGAGCAATTATTGTTGTAATAAAAAATCTTTTAAAAATTTCTATGAATATATCAAAACCCGAACATTGCTTTCCGATATAAAAAAAAGTAATAAAATATTTTTGAGGAATTCTATAAATAGAAATACCACTACAAAATATTGAAATTATCTCGAAAAAAACATCTGCAAAGATGTTTAACTTTTTTTTTTTTTTTTTTGCAAATTTTACAAACCTTAGTGAGGAAAATACTATTCATTTTAAAGATATAACAATATTCTTTTATTTAAGTTACACTACAAAACTTTCTTAAAAATAAATATAATAACAGTTTTTCAATTGAGTTCAGCAAAAAATTTGAACTAAGTTATAGCAAACCGACTCCAATAAAATAAAATATATTGCTGACTCCTTTTTTAAATATCCCATAAATTCTTCAAACTCTCGAAACATTTTTAGATTTTAAACACACCTTGCTTCACAAAAACCATTATGTATGTATCATCATTTTAGGGATAAAACAGGAAATTATCTTGCATCAGAAAATCCATTATGTATCAATAAACTTTTTTGTTAGTTTCAGCAACATTTCTCACCTAAAAAAATCCAAAAATCAGTGTTTCCATTAACTCAGCTTAATTTTCGACTCCGATCAATCTTTATTAGATATCCACTAATCTTTATAACTTTCTATAAAAGCAGGAAGATTTCAAATTTCAGCGCTTTTATTCAGTTAGGCGAATAAATAAATTCAAAATATCCAACAGATTTCCACACATTTCTTTGTAGAAATCAGCCCCAAATAACTTTTCGTGAAAATTCTCATCTTTAAATATACTTTATTATAGCTATCTAAATCCAGTAATGTCGTTTCTGAGAAGATGGCATTCAAATAAAAATATAAAAAAAGAATGAAAGTAACAGAAAAGTAATACCTTCGCCATCTTTATTCATAACTTTCTCCGTTTCCGTATCAACGGAAACATTCGAAAGTAAATGGAAAAATAACAGAGAGAAAAAGAGAGAGAGGAGAGCTTGCATAAAAATTCAAATCTTTATTTCTTTTGACAAAAGCGCAAAATGGAATGAAGAAAGAAAAAAAAAGCGATTGGAATAAAAATCTTTTGCCTCTGGACCATTAAGTGGAGAACCCTTGTTCCTCAATCATCAAGCTGTTGCCAAATCAGCATCAAATACTCATTTCACACTCTTTCAAAACACAGATAAACACTCTTTATGCTAATATCCCCCTGGCGTTGAAAGAGAGAAGCGATGTATAAGCTGCTCTGAAGCGGGCTGAGTCCGCTCTACATACAAATGCTCTCTGAACAAACAGGACATGGATTCGCCAGATTACCTGGAAATGGACGCGGATCATTTTTGGCGAATCAGCGTTTTGCAAAGGACTGCCTGCTGCTGCTGTTTTATGTTTATTGTCTGCAGTGAATAAGAATTTTCGGGCGTAATGTATTCGCTCGGAGGAATTGGGAATGCTTATAATTTTAAGACGTACGGTTGTTTGGTCGTAAAGAAAGAGTGGTTATTATACTTTGGAATAAATGTATCTGAATTTTATCGCTCTATAACAGAAAATAAAAAATCCTTAGTATGATAGGGTTATCATGTTAAAAAGTATTAATCATTTTATCATCTGCTTTTCTCTAATGCTATTCCATTATCGTTTCTAAATCCAGTTTACAAATTGTTAAAATTGCATTAAAATAATACAGAATGCTGGACTCTTCAGTTAAATATGATTGATACGCCCAGTTTAAAATTTTTTTTTAAAAAAAAGCTTTTATGTGATATTTGATTCATTTCCAAGCAATTATTTTCTGTGATCTAACAGAAAAAAAAGCCTAACAAATCTTTCTAAAATCTAACAAATTTTCGACAGTTTATTATGTTTCGTACATTTCTATTTCAACTTATAATAAAGATGAGTGTATATGTGTGTGTGTTTTGGCACACTACAGGCTAGAACATTTGATCTAGAGCTACCATTTATCACTACTATGCAAGTTGGGAAATGACAATTTCTTGTTATTAATACTCTCTTTTTTTAATACGTAATAACAATTGAACAAAATTTAGACATTTTTGCGAGATACTTTCCGAAACTATTGCAGTACAAAAATAAATATTACATCATCTTAACATTCAAAATATTATATTTTAAATAATAACAATTTTTCCGGGAAATATTTCAAACACATTTTTCAACAAGAATACACAGAGGGTACGTAAGATTTCTGCACGAATATTAAATGTATCACGAACGATAATGCAAAGCATAAGAAATCTGAAAGAATATCAAAATTATTGGTAAAAATCACTATTCAAGTTGAAGATTTTTTTTCTTTGTTTTACTATCCGAATTCCTATCTATATAGGAAAAATTAATGAAACGTGTTATCTAGTGAAATACAACTTGTATCCTCAACAGTTGCAGTTATTAATATTCTTTTTTTAATACTTAATAACAATTAAACAAAACTTAGGCATTTTTGCGAGATACCTTCCGAAACTATTGCAGTACAAAAATAAATTTTACATCATCTTAATATTCAAAATATTATATTTTAAATAATACCAGTTTTTTTGAAAAATATTTCAAACACATTTTCCAACGAGAATACGCATAAGTTACGTTAGAATTCTATACGAATATTAAATGTTGCAAGAACGTTAACACAAAGCATTAAAAATCTAAAAGAACATCAAAATTATTAGTAAAAATCACTATTCAAGTTGCAGATTATTGTTTGTTTTACTATCGATATAGGAAAAATTAATAAAGCGTGTTATTTAGTGAAATTCAACTTGTGTCCTCAACAGTTGCAGTTATTAATATTCTTTTTTTTTAAATACTTAATAACAATTAAACAAAATTTAGGCATTTTTGCGAGATATCTTCCAAAACTATTGCAGTACAAAAATAAATTTTACATCATATTAACATTCAAAATATTATATTTTAAATAATACCAGTTTTTTCGAGAAATATTTCAAACACATTTTCCAACGAGAATATACAGAGGGTACGTAAGAATTCTGTACGAATATTAAATGTATCACGAACGATAATACAAAGCATAAGAAATCTGAAAGAACATCAAAATTATTGGTAAAAATCACTATTCAAGTTGCAGATTTTTGTTTGTTTTACAATCCGAATTACTATCGATATAGAAAAAATTAATGAAGCGTGTTATCTAGTGAAATTCAGCTTGTTTTCTTAACACAAATCATTGTTTCAAAAACAAATTTCAAGAAAGCGAACAGTATATTTGCATAATTACGAAAAGAATCTATAAAAAGTTTATATTAGTATTTCAAATACTATTAACATGAAGAAAAATATCAAATTTTACAATGTTTTAGCTTAAAAATTAGGTTGCATTGTTAAAAGGGTAGAAATAGCAAAATGCATCCTTTTTTGCGAATTTTAGTGGAGCTGATAGAAAATAAGAGAAATGAAAATGTACAGAACTGCATAAAGAGTATAAAATAATATGAATTATATATCTATCAAAATGTAAGACTTAAAAATATTTTGCTGAAAAAACTATTCATATCAAGTAATAAAATAATTAATTGAAGGTTTTAGCGACCATTAATCGCGGTGAACCAGATGCTCGCCCAAAAGATGTCAAGCTCAACATAATGTACACAGCAAGTTCGTCTTAGTAAAAATATTTTAAAATACCTTTTATTCAATTTTGATAGAGAAGCATCTTCGAACAGAAATTAGAAACAATAAAAAAAAATCAATATGATATTATTAGGAAAAGAAAATTAGAATAACACAAATTGCTGTCATCCACTGAATGTGAAATAAAATACCAAAAAAAAATCAAGCGTTCGAACTCATATTTTTGTTGAATTGCATCATCTGACCTATCAAGCATCTGGACTGATTATTATTCCATTCTTTTTTTTTCTTCGTAATTTTTTATCGTCTGCATGAAACGAAACCGGAGATTTATATTATGCGCAGGCACAGAACTCATTTTAATGCTTCTTTTCTTTGTTTTTTGATATTTATATATGAGCCGTTTATTTTGAAAGTGGGGGAAATAATAATGTTTACTACCATCACCGATTATTTAGTCCAGTGACAACGAAATAAATATCATTGATCACAAATTTATATTGTCAGTACATTCATTTCTACCGAACGATCGTGATTTTGGAGTGGAACTATCCAGTAACTATTCAATCCAGAAACCAGTTCCTTGCATATTCCCCAGGATTACTATAAAGTAATTACAATACTTTAGTAATTACAATACTTCCCCAGGATTAATACAAAATTGTCGAAAACATAATAAATTATTAGCACATGAAATTAAACATGGAAATTTATTTTCTCCCCAACCTCTGGAAAAGCGGTTTTAAAAAGAACGAAAAATACCGATGGAGAAACCGTGAATTGATTAACTATATGCTGGATCAGATTTACAAGGGATGCACCATGCAAAATGTTCAATAAAACTTAGATAGAACGAGATTTTGAATTTAAAATTATCGATTTGTCAACACAACGAGGAAGGTAAATAATTCCAAGCAATTTCAGAAATATAAAATTATCTTTTATGTAAGAAATAAAGGAGATTTATTACATCTGAGAAATACAAGGATATGATGGATTTATTACCATATATACCTACCGTTCATCATGAATTTTTTAAAATGTTAAATCTTGAAGAAAATTAAAATTGATTATACCTACGTATAAATTAAAATATATAATTTCATTGAAATTCTTAATAAAACTGAATTGTTTGTTGTTGTGTTATATTTTCTACTAGAATATTCTTGGTTTTGTTTCCCTTTTTATCAAATGAATAAATATTTATAAAAATTTGAATAGTATTTTGTTTGTTTTTTTAAAAAAGGCTGCTGGAACTGAAATATTATTTCCCAATTAAATGAATTAATAATGGAACTCTTATTTTTTTAGTCAGCACTGCAAACAGTATTGGATTATAAACTTACATTATCTGGTTCCACAAAATACAAAAAACATATCTATTAATACTTACCAATATTTTTAAATTTATTGAAACGCAAAGGTTTAAATATCTCGCAATAACAAAAAGTGAACGTGCCCCATTTTCAAAATAAACGGCTCATATCTGCTTAATAGATATAATCTTCTTAATAGAAGATTACACATCAAAGTTTTATATTATGTAGTGTTTCCATTATGCCATTTTCAAATTAATTAAAGCAAGTTTAGAGTTTTTAATTTCATTTTACTTTGCTCTAAATTGTCTAGACAGCCACCAGACATAGAATTAAGGTTAATAAACATACCAAAATTGGATTAAAGAATTGACTTACCTACTAAGAAAAGTTTTACAAGGTTTATTTCCTCGCTATAATTCCTTGGTCGTGAACTATTACTTTTAGTTTAGTGTGTTTAATTTCATTTAGATGAGGTGTTTCGGTTCTTTAATTTAAGTTAAAGTTATTTTGTAAAAAATGGACTTAAGCAACCTTGAAAAGTAAAAAAGTTTTGCTTTTTTTATAATTAATGTTAACCAGTGATCTTTTAATTGTTTCTAAATATAGAAACTATATTTGAAACAAGGCATGTATGCTGTTCCATTACTAACAAATAAGGATATTTGGTGCAGCATTAGAAATACAAAAGGATTAAATGGTGACACACAGTTTTGTCTGGGAATTAATTGTCTCTTAATTTTTTTTAATGAGCTCCATTTCGTAGTTTTCTATGAATGCGTTATTGATTGCTGGTAACAATGCTATGCTATCAAAAAACAAAAGTTCTGAAATAGATTTTGCTCATGTAGATAGCAAAATAATATTCGTCTTTTGTTCTTGCATTTTTACAAATTAATATTTTCACGCATAAGAAAACAACCAGGATTAGACCAATAATTGTGAATATTTTAAAAAATCTCAGGCGAGTCGAAAAAAATTGACATTAGAATTTTCAATTTATGATTACATATTTTCCATTCTTTTGATGACAACGATTTGTGTAATAATATTTTTAAGAAGATAGGTCTTTATAATTCTTTTATATCTGTTGTAAACAGCATTTTGAAATGAAGTCGAACAGAAACTATCTGTAAGCAAATGAATTGCCTTTTTTTTTATTTTCTTGTATGCGTAGTATAGAGAAAGTATAATAAAGTCGAAAAATTCGCAAGTCGAGAAAGTATAGTCGAAAAATTCGAAACCCAGATCTTCGACGAATTTCCACGTTTAAGATCTCCCTGAGTTTGAGAAACACATTTTTAGAAAATGTAGATTTCTCTATCTGTCTGTGGCAAAGATAATTCAAAGACGCTTTGATACAATTGAAATTTGGTATACAGTCTTTATACTGAATTTATAGATTTTTATCAAATTTTGAGTAAATTCTGTTCAGAGGAAGTCCGTCTGTCCAGTTATACGAATATAAATTAATATGACAATTACAAAACGAAGAAGCTAAATAGATAAAATTCTGTATAGAGGTTTTAACTCTATAATGGAGACATTTATCAGTTTTTCATAATTCATAAAACGCAATTTAAATATATTAAATTTAGTATGGAGTTTTGTAACTACAAGTGCAGTTTTGTGTCAAATTTTTGTTTCGGTTTGTTGAGGAAAACAAAAATTCGATTTTGGAATGCTATTAAAGCATGTCAATTAATTTGCCGAGGATGAAACGATAGATTCAGTAAAAATACTAAATCCACGCCAGAAGTAAAATTTCATAAGTACAGTATGCAGTGCCATGTAAGGCGTTCTCTAGCATGACAATTTTAGGAGAGAGTATGCAAGAAAGTTTTCAGAAGACAACCCCCACTGGTTTCAGAACAAATAATTTATGTCAAAAATAAAAAAGACGAAATACGTTTCGCGTTCAGTTAGAATACCATACTGAAGTCTTCCCAGACAAAGTATAAAATACATCTTTCAATAATTTTGATAAGAAATAAAATCAAATGCAGTTCAAAACAAAATTTCTTCCCTACTTCATGCTGCAAGAGATTTGTATTTTATTTTGTTTTCTTTAACACAAAAAATATAATCTTTATTTTGAATAATTTTTTTTATTTTCTATAAGGAATTTGGAATAAAAGATTGTTAATATGACATTTTAATTTTTTTTAAAAAGCATTCTTAATTCTATAGAATATGACCTATTAATTAAAATTATTTACATTTACTTTTAAAGTACTTCTTTTATACCTAACCTAAATAATACTTATCGTTTTATACAATGTCTAAGTATTGCCTAGAGAAAGTGTAAAAATATTTCTCATATTTCATACTTTGCCAAAAAATGACAAGACAGAATTTTGACATTTAAAATTTGGCTGGCACACATTTAACAGAAATCTGAAACTTTTCTATTCTAATTTAAAAAATAATATCAAGAAAACCGAGCTTCACTCAGCATTTTTTTATATAAAATTGTTTTTCTTTTTCGAAGAAGATATTTAGATACGAATCAAATACTGATTACTTACGAATATTTTTCAATTTTACCTACATATGAAGTGGTCATTTAAATTTTTAAAAAAATATGAATACATTTAGTTTAACATGTTATTAGAAACAATCTCCTATGCTACAATATTCATTTTAACTATCATTATATTTTTGAAAATTTATACTCAATTTTACCTTGGTGAAGTCGGGTTCGAGATGGCACTATATGACACTGTCAGCATGATAGCAGTTAGAAAAGGCTCTAATAGTTAATTATAAAAAAATATTTACTTTTTGTGTAAAATTGAGTTTTTTTTTCAGAAAAAAATACCTATGTATATAGACAAAATTTAAAAAATAAAAATAATAATAATAAAATTAATAAGTAAACTTAAAAGAGAATATGTAAAGAAATGAAGAAAAAAGCGAGACACGAACCGAGTACTCGCAACACGCGCATCATTCGTGTTGTTCTGTCCACTATACTGCATTGCCCACATTTCGAAGTGAATGTTGACTGTACTTATTCTAATAATTAGCTATAATTTTTTTGTGTGTAGAAAATCATGTTTTTACAGGAAAGACATCTATACAGATAAACTTAAAGAACAAAACCTTATATAAACATAAAATTTAATTCAAATCGTTAGAACCGTTTCCGAAATACATAAAATAAATTTATATATATATATAAGAATTGCTTGCTCCAAGTTTCGTCCCTAGTTTTACATTAAAAACAATAAAAAAAATCATCCTCCGTTTTTTTGTTTTGCTGTAGAAAGTATATGCCCAATTTTAATTAATTCGTTACCTTGAATGAAGAACACGCTGAAAGACTTCAAAGCAAAATTATGACGAAATAATTAATAAGTATTCATAGAGTTTAAAAAAAAAGCCTTCGGAATAATCTGAGTATGTATTCAATATTAAAGCTAAATTATTCTAGCTATAAAATTCTTCCAGAAAAGCAAGAAAATAAAATTTGGCGGAAAATATTAATGATGTCTTTGGCTGAACATTGAAAAGCTTTGTTCGAAAAGAAGCATGGAATTTCCTGGAATATACATCACTTATTTTTAACAATAGAAACAATTCATCATTTTCTCTGTAAGATTAACGGTCATATTTCACATATTACGTTGCCAAATCTGGATTTCTAAATTCACAAGGGAATTTAATAAGCAGAACTGTAAGGCTGTCTTTCTTTAAATAATCAGAACCGTTATTAACTCTCTGTTGTTACTTTTTACGACTAACTATATTTGTCATTGAATAGAATACCATATTTGAATTAGCATGAGATACGATGCATATGAGAGAAAATGAAAACATAAAGAGAAATTTAATTCGTAGCTGAATAATAAATCGTGACCGGAAAAGTTAATTTGGTACATAATCAAACTTCGTCAACTTCTGCAACACCGACATTTGTTCTTTGAACACTTCTGGTATTGTTATATTTATTAGTAATGAAAGGATTCGTATTAAAATGTAAATTTGTTAGCTATTTGGAATACGAATTGATTTGTTTGGATATATTATTTCTAATTTCGATTAAATAGAATTAATGATGTTTATTTAAAATACACTTACTTTTATTAGACGTTCTGAAATGTTAGCATTTTTTCCTTTTCTTGCCTACAAAATTAACAAATAAAAAAATACTGTAAGCGCCATAAAATTAGACTTCAAAACCTTGACGAAAATTAGACTTCAAAACCTTGACGAATCTCTGCATTCATGAGTACGTAAAATGCATTTTTGAAACTATGTCTATATGTCTTTCTGTGACATTGAAAACTCATATACGCTTTCGGTTAAGCAGATAAAATTTGATATGTGGTCTTTATATTAAATTCGTAGATGTGTGAAAAAACTTTGTAAGGAATTCTATTAGGGCAGCTAGATTTTCTGTCAGTCTCTCTGTCTTTCTATCACCTCGAAAACTCAAACATGCTTAGAATGAGACCGATGAAATTTGGTATGTGGTCTTTACAACAAATTCGCAAATATGTTTCAAATTTTGAAAGAAATCCTACACAGGCAGCCAAGAAGCTATCTGAGTAAAACACGCACATTTTTTAACAAACATAAACACACTTTTTTCTATACGTAGTACAGAGTAAACATAGTAATCGTCAAAAAATGGGAACTCGAGATCTTTGACGAATCTCCACGTTTTAGACTTCTCCGAGTTCTAAAAAACACATTTCTGAAAAACGTCCGTCTGTCTGCTACAAAGATAAATCAAAACCGCTTTCAGCAAAATGGTTGAAATTTGGTATACAGGCTTTACACCAAATTTGCAGATTTTTATCAAATTTGGAGGAAGTCTGTCTGTTCGGCTGTTCGAATATAAGTTAACACGATAATTACAAACATAGAGAGCTAGATAGATAAAATTGGGTGCACATATTTAACATCTATAATGTAGACACCTGTCAAATTTTTAATCTAAACCAACTACGGGTTAACTGTTTGTCTGTCTGTACTCTCAGAAGCATAATTCAAAAACGCAGTGACGTAAATATATCGAATATGATATGGGACCACAGGTGCAGTTTCGTGTGAAATTTTTGTTTCAATCGGTGGCATGTTTTTGACAATGTCACATGACATCGATGACATGTGTTGTTTCAAAATGTGTCTAAAGCATAAATTCTATTTTTCAGTATTATTAACGCACGCCAGGTTTAGTTTAGTTTAGTTTAGTTTAGTTAAGTTATATTAATATCCCGTTGTAAAGCAACACAAGAGCTACTTTAGGACGGACCTCGTAATTTTGAACAGTGGTCAGATGACGATGACGACGCCTAAGCTGGCACCCCCTCTCCACACCACACCAGGTCAAATAACTCGCCAAGATGGGCACGACAGATCAGAAAAAAATGCTTAATTCTCGCCAAAAGTTAATATTTCGTAACGCCTTATACGCGAGGTCCATATAAGAAGTTCTTTGGCTTGGCAAGTTTATTAGAAAGTATGCGAGAAAGTTTGGGGAAGACAACTCCCACTGGTTAAAATATATTTTTATTAGTGTTCTAAAAAGGTAGCATTTTTTTAAACTTCTGTCATACGAAATATTCAAAAAAAGTATTTTATTTGTGATAAAATTCAACCTCAAGATTATGACGAATCGCTGCCATTTAGACCTTTCTGAATCCCCAAAACGCTTTTCGAAATTATGCTTATTTCTTAGTCTCTCTATAAGTCTGTGACCTCGAAAATTCAAACACGCTTTGAGCCATGCAGATGCAATTTGGTATATTGTCTTTACAGAGAATTCGTAGATATCTATAAAATTTTGAAAGAAATACAAAGTCCTAGCTGACTAACTATCCGAGTAGAGCAGAACGCAATGACTACAGAACTTAAAAAGTTAATGGACGAAATTTGATGCACAGGATTTTACGTTTTGAACGTCGATACATATTAGATTTGAATTAAATCCTTTAAAGACTTAATCTCTGTCGGACTGCATATACGTAAGCGCGATAAATAAAAAAACGTAACATCTTAAGTAAATAAAATTTGCTCAATAAAATATCGTAAATAAGTACGAAATTTGTTTGTTAAACATAATTTAAAAGTTTCAGTATCAAAAGAGTAGATTTATGCCAAATTTCCAACAAATTGTATCGAAGGTTCCACCGTCTGTCGGTCTATACTTTGCATACATGTAAACGCGACAGCTCAAAAATGCAATGACTGAAATAAATGAAATTTGATGTGCAATTTTGTGATTCTTCAAAATGGCGTCCAAAACGCATATTCGATTTTCTAATATTGTGTGTTAACCGCGTGCCTGCGACTAATCGTCGAGGAAAAATACTAAAGATTGCATTTCAGATTCACCCAAAATATCAATTTTTCGAGGCTGTTATTCACAGCTGGTATGTAATTAATACACAAGTATAGGTTTTCTTTATTATCTATCAAGAAAGTCAAAACTCTCATGCATGCCATGTGCGGGAACAGTATCATTATTAAAAAAAAAATACGAGAAAGCTTGTGGGGACCACTTCCGCTATTTTTTATCGTATTATTACCACGTGAATTGAGAATGTTAAAGTCACATTATATATATAATGTGACTTTAACATTCTCAAGTCACGTGGTCCACAATTTGAAATATATATATACATTTCAAATTGTGGAATGATTTCTATATTTTTATGATTTTATCTGCATCCCACCAAAAAATTGACTCGCGACTCACTTTGTGACTCACAAATCACTGATGAAAATCCCTTAGAAGATTATCGATGCCTGGATGTCATAAAGATAAAACGTGGTTTCTCAAATTCAAATATGACAACTCAACGAAAAAATAATATAATCATCCGAACAACATTTACACTTATAAGCCGCTGATGACAACTGGAGAGGGAGGGGGGAGTATTAACCCTCGAAACCACCTGCTTCCGATAATCGATTAGTTTGAACATAACTTCAATTTATATAGGTATAGGTACAAATTCTGCGTTAACTTTCAGAAAGCTTAGAAGTTGCTACAAAACACATCAATTGATTTTCCTGTTATCGTTTTCAAAGGCACCAAACATTGCGCAGACGATAAAATAAGATAAATCTTCAGTATGAAGATAGCAAACACATTCCTCCCCAGACGCTTTCGCATTCCTTTTTTCTGCAACTTTCGACAAATCCCAACGGCTTCTTGCTGTTATATCTCATACCACTCAGGCAAGACCCCCTTTCAATCTCAAGAACAACCTTTTCTACGACCTCCTTTCTCCCATCTCGTTCTAATGCATGTAAAGGAGAAAAAGAAGAACTTTTTTTGTTTAGGTGGGGTGGTGGCAAAATAAAATGTTCCATTCTCGGTGGCATCGGTAGGAAGAGAATCGCAATAAATAAACATGAAAGGGAGTGAGAAGGGAAGATGAGACATTTTCCAGAAGGTTGCTTTTAAAAATATTTTCGGCGAGGAAAAGGGAATGGTTGGTGTCTCCTTGTCATTCCCACACAGCCCGGATGAGAAACAATAAAGAGAGAGAGAGAGAGAGAGAGAAATAATAATGGTTAGAAAGGCGGAATGGTGAAATTGTTCTTTTTCGAATTGATCTGTACACGTCTGGGGTTTTATTGCTACAGAAGATGGATTGTTCTATCGCAGAGTGCTTGGTATTAGGCTGAAGATGGATAATTTTTCAGTTGTTCTTGCAGACGGATGGATCTATATAATGAAGACCAGAAGCCCTACGTTCTGATAAACGTGACGCTTGTCGTTGAAGTCTCGGGTTAATTCGTAAAACCTTGGGGGACGGGGGGTGATAGAGATGTCTTTTAAAAATTTGTAAATGGTCTTTCTTGTTTCATGGGGTTTGCATAAAAAAGAACACATCAAAGTACAAAAGTTTTAGAGGAAAATATTGTAATTTGGGAAAGTTATTTTTTATAAAAGAAATTGTCTAATTTAAATAGTTTTATTAAAAAGATATTCCTACTTTCATGCAAGTATGCAATAAATTAATTAACTTGTTTTTCAAATATTGTTTTATTCAAAATTTATTCAAAAAAATTAAAAAGAAAAATTATGAATGTTTTCAAAATTTTAATTCTATGAAATGCTGCTGTTTAAACAATTGAATAAAAGCCAGCGGCAGTGGTCACCCTAAAACTTTCTCGCATACTCTCTTAATAACTCGTCACACCAGAGAAATTCTTACATAACACTGGCAATAGTTACGAAATATGAACTTTTGGCTTGAATGTAGCATTGCATGGAATCTATCATGTCGTCCTTGGCGAGTTATTTGGCGATTAATCACTGGCACTAGAGTAATAGTATACCGAAAATCGAATGTGTGTTTTAGATATGTTTTTCTCGACCGATTGAAACAAACATTTGACACAAAGTGCACTTGTGTCAAATTCTCGTAACAAATTTGACATATTTAAATCATTGGGTTTTTGAATTATCGCATTTAATTATTTCTAAAAGTATAGACCGACGGACAGTCAACCCACAGTCGGATTTTGCTAAAAGTTTGTCTAGTATAGATGTTAAATCTCTGTTCCGTATCTTATATGCCCAGCTCTCTTCGCTTCGCAGCTATCGTGTTAACTTATATTCAGACAAACGGCCTTCCTCAGAACAGATTTTACACAAAATTTGATAAAAATCTGAAAATTTGGTGGAAATGCCGTACGCCAAATTTCAACCGTTTAATTCAAACAAACATCTTCCAACAATGTTTTTTTTTTTTTTTTAACTTAGGGAGATTTCGAACGTGGAGATTCATCAAAATCCAGAGCTCCAATTTTCTAGAGCTCGAATACTATACGTTCTCTATATTACATATATGAGAAAGTGAAAATTAAAGGAAATTCGAGCTTTTACTGCAAAACATTATAGAATGATAACGCTTTAAGGCAGATTCTCCTATTTTATGTTATTCTTAAAATTTCACTTTCAAATAAAGCAAAGAGTGTGAGAAATAATTGAGGCAAAAAAAGTATTGTAAAATACACTTTAAATTATTTTTTTTAAATTATTAAAATTAGAGGAAGTAATTATCCGAAGTAAACTGATATCACCGAATAATTTATTTTTTAAACTTTAAAATGGTTTTAAAATTATTTGGTCCAATAATTATCCGGGAAAATATAGTGAGATAGTGCTAAAATTTTAATTAATGAATTTTTAATGTTAAATCTTATAAAAATTTTCATAACTCCTTTCATAGTAAGAAAAAAATATCCAAGAAACATCTATTAGACTCATTTGGCAACTCTAGATCATATAATCTATCTGTAGAGAATTTTACATGATTTTTAATCACAAGCGAAGCATGGTCTAATTTGCAGATCGTATGTCAGTCTATAAATATTATTAAGTAAAATAAATTAATCTTCTTCTAGCAAGTGATATAAATTTAATGACAAATTAGCATCACAAATCTCATCAAGAAGGTTTTAAAAAATCCGGCAATGATCTTGTTAAGCGGCCTCATCAACAATCTGTTGCCACTTCCATTCGTCTAATTATTCAATTGACTTTGATGGATTATGGCACTTAATCAGCGCCGCAAGAATGTTACCAGCTCGTCCATTTGAGTAGCCTAATTAATACCATTTCCATAATGATTGTATTTAAATTCTAATTAATTTGCGTCCGCACGACAGTAACAAACTAACACCATAATTAGATTAGATGAGACACTCGAATAAGTATTCAGCTGAAATATCATCTGCGTTACCAGGCGACGTGTAGGCGTGTGTGCGTATGATATGCAAATCAGAAGAAAAAAAATTGTACCTGCATGGAGTAAGCGAAAAATCAATTTCACGATCACAAATGCGCTTATTGTCAAAAGAACAAAGGAGGAAAACAATGTATTTATTAATAATAAATGGATTATCAGTAATTAAAGCTAATCATATTAAAATTTGAATAGCGAAATATTCATATAATTAATATTTTAATGATTTTATTACATTCAAGATGACATTCTTTATTATTTTTGCTTAATTAAATTCAAGAAGTTGTCAAAAAAAGGTCAATTCTAATGTCTTGACTATTAAAAGAATTCTTATCCAGTACATTCCACAAAAAAAGATTATATAAATGTATAATTTTTACTTTCCTGCATATGTAGTATAGAGAAGGTATTATATATTGTCAAAAAATTCGAACTCGAGGTTTTGACGAATCTCCACTTTTTAGACTTATCTGAGTTCGAAAGACACACTTTTAGAAAATGTCCATCTATATGTCTGTCTGCCTGTGACAGAAAGAAAACTCAAAACCGCTTTGAGCTAGACGAATGAAATTTGGTATATTTATACCAAACTTTTAGATTTCTGTCAAATTTTGAGCAAAATTCGTCCTGAGGAAGTCTGTCCCTCTTGCTGTTCGAATATAAGTTACTATGATAATTACAAAACGAAGAGAACAAGATGAATAAAAATCAGAATACGGATTTAGCGTCCATAGCGCAGACATATATCAAATTTTGAGCCAAATACGAAGAGAGATTGGCGGTCTGTAAGTCTGTCATTTCAGAATCAAGTGAACGCGATAACTCGAAAACGCAATCCCTTAAATATATCAAATATGGTATGTCATTTTGTAATTCCAAGTGTAATTTTGCGTCAAATTTTTGTTTCAATCGATGGAGAAAACGTGTCTAATTCAACTTCCGGATATTATTAATGTGTTAGGCACTAATCACCAAAAAACTCGCCAAGGCTTACATGATAGATCCAGTAAAAAGATATGTTCACGTCAAAGGTTAGTATTATGCCATGTAAAGCGTTCTCTGAGATAACGGTTTTATTACAGTACATGTGAGAAAAGCTTTAGTTGATTATTTCCACTGTCTTTGTAAGAATCTAGAAAGTACACAAATAAAAACACTTTGTGTACTAAACAACAAAATTTTGCTATTCTAATCATTTTCTTCAGTCTAATCTTAAAATACTATGTTTTTGAAAATCACCGCCAGGTTTCGCCATAAAGAGTTAATCAAAATTTAATTGAACTAAACATTAACTAAGTCCTGAAAATATTTAAAATGCTGTATTTTGAGAATGCACAAATACTTAAATCTTCAGTTCTTAAACACGTTAGGAAATCAGTGACAAATGTAGATTATAAAATTCATCTTTACTAGCATAAATTAAATAATAGTGTCTAAAAACAAGAATAAAAAATCACTATATCTTATATAACAAGAACGTAAGAAAGAATTTTCTTTTATTATCCGTTATACTTTTTTATTGTTATCCAACTTAAGCTCTATAATTTTATTTATCAAGTAAAAATGAAAATAAAAATATTAGAAAAAGGAAGATTCAAATAATAAGAAAACATCTAGTATAGTTTTTAACAAATTACGTAAAGTAAATAATTTATCATTCAAAAATGAGGAACTAAACTCCTTTTTTAAGTTATAGAAATGAATAAGATGAAAATATGTTATTTTAACCATAAAAGATATCCAAATTAATATCAAATGACTGCTTATTGTATTCTCATATCATAATTTAAAAGTTAAAGTTATCAATATCTTTGTGTTTTTTTTGAAACAATCAAGGAAACACAAAGTTAACTTGTTCTTATAAATGCATGAGCACATTAATCATGAAAAATAAATAAAAGATAAAAATAGAATAGAATAATAATAACAACTATTTTCATGGCAGAAATAATAAAACATTTTGGAATAAACATTTTGCTTTAAAAAAAAAGAATCTTAAAGAGGCCACATTATCTTTTTTTCAAATCAGCATTTAAATATTTGTAATTTCTATTTATTCTATTAATATTTATTATAGATTTATATATTTATTCTATTAATATATCTATTCGCTGTTTAATTTATACTTTAAAAATTTACGAACTAAACTGTTACATTGCATAAATGAAAAGTTATTTTTCAAAACAGTTAAAGAATTCAGGAATGAAATATCGTCTGTTAGATATTTAGTATAAAAAAAAGTTTAGTTTTATTCTTTTTTATTTTTTTCTTTCTTTAAAAATAATTTATAATTAAGATTACAAATAAAATAAAATGTGCAAATCTTCTGAGTGTAAAAGTGGCGAGTTTGGTATCTTATTAAAGAAAATATACAAATTGACTACTATCAGGTTATTGCTGCTGATGTTTCAGTCGTTTTTCCGTTGTTTTTTTCTGATTGCATTTCTAAATGTCGATCCTAATACAAGTAGAATTTTATTGTCAATGATGTAGTTTTATTTTTGAGACATCATATTTCATCTTGTTATTAACTCCAATTGAGCAGTATAACCCATTTTATGCTGGTTTAAATCGAAACTACTTCTGATACACAAGGTCTTAGAAGAACAATCAAATTTGTTAAACCATGATAAACTATTTTTATAATTTAAAGCCTTCTGAATGAAATTTTAATTTTCTATTGGTACTTTAACTATAAGCATTATATTTAATATGGGATAGGTAAACTATGTACCAAATATATCCCAATTTTAAGAAGACGTTGTTACTTTATCGTATACAAAACACTGAGAATGCATTGTAATCGTCAAAAAATTCGAACTCCATATTTGGTTGAATCTCATTTTAGACCTCTCTGAGTAAAAAAAATACATATTTGGCAATGTCTACCTGTCAGGCCATTTGTCTGTTACAAAGATAAATCAAAAACGCTTTCAGCTAGACTGATAAAATTTGATATACGATTTTTAAACAAAATTTGTAGAATTCTGTCAAATTTTGTGCAAACTCCTTCCCGTGGAGATTGTCTGTTTTGCTATTTCAATATAAGTTAGTTCGATAACTAAAAAACGAAAAGAGCTAGATAGATAAAATTCGGAACATAGATTTAACATCTATAGTGTAGTCATACAAAAAATTTTGAGCCATATCCAAGAAGGAGTTTACCGTCTGTCAATCTGTACTTTCAGAAACAAGTAAGCGAGATAGCTCAAAAACGCATCATGTAAATATGTAATTAATACATAATCATTATATGTAATTTATCATGTGACAAGTGTAGTTTTGTGTCAAATTTTGCTTTCAGTCGGCTGGGAAAAACGCTCCTAAACATAAATTCGAGTCTCTATGTTATACTATGAACCGCATGCCATGGATTAACTGTCAAAACCTCGCCAAAGATCACAAAATAGATACAGTAAAAATGCTTAATTCACCCCAAAGATTGATATTTCGTAATATTGCACGCTAGTCTTATGCAAGGCGTTCTCAATGATACCTTTATTACAGAATATGCAAGAACGTTTTGAGGAAACTACTCCCTCTGGTTTTAAGATTTATTAAAACTTAAGATTATTATTAATGAATCGATGCAAGAACGTTATACCTTCTATGGGAGGTCAAAGAAGATAAAACTGATAGTGGCTGTGTCCCCAAATTCTATTTATACCTTTTAAAATGTCAAATTAACAGAAATACTGCTTTCTATTTTGATGTATTTTGATGAATTGACAAAAACTTCATTTTGTTACTCGAAATCTTTCAGCCAAGTTTCCAAACTTTCGCTCGTGTTAACATTAATTGTAATTATTCATCTGAATTCAGAGATGAATTTTAATGCATTTTCTAAAACTTTATGAGTAAAATCAGGCGACGTTAACTCTTGACAATTCAAAGATTTTGAAATGCATCATTTATTTACAATCTTACTTTTGCGTCATTCGAAAATAGATATGTGAATGAGCTATACGAATTTAGAGCTGTTGAAATTTAGGAGACAACCTCCGGTTGCTAGTCAAATATACACATGTGACAACCCGGCAAACCAGCAGGTCGCCAAAGGCAGCTAATCATCTTGAAAATCAAAGTTACACAATTTTAAAACATAACTCTTTTCTCTTAGAGCTTTTTATCAATAATTTTCTCATGATTTACATTTTCCATTGGTTTATGTCACTATTTCACTGGTCTCTTGAAGAGTCTATAAGAGGGTGAATTAATGCAAGTGTATTTTTGACAAACGACTTCGTAGGATATAAAATTCTGAAATTATTCAAACCAGATATTTTCCTGTACAGGGAAAAAAGAAATGGTATATAATTAATAAAATAATAAAAATAACGCTTGTTAGTAAAATAATAAAATATCATTTGATTCTTTCAGTCAGTTAGTTTGATTCTTATTTACAAAGTGAGAATATGTAAGTGAATAAGAAAAAAAGAATCTTCCTGATTTAAAATCAATGTATTGTATTAATATTTAAGCATTTATAATATATTTTTTTAACTGAAAATGAGTGCCTTTTTTGTTTTTGTCTTCTTAAATTAAAAAAATAGAAAAATTAATTGCCACGCAAAAAACAGGCTCATTATTCTCATTTATTTTTTTATGAAAAAGTTAGTATTCATATAAATATTTTCCTGTAAAACAAGTTTGAAATAATTTTTTCCATTGCCATTTTTTTATATTTTATTAACGGAATATTTATTTTAATCCAACAAAAGTTAACACTACTTTTATTTTTAATTTTCTTTTCATCAAATGCAAATAAAAGTCATTTTTTGCATTTTTAAACGTCATCGCAATTTTTTTCCAGCTGTTTCAGACAAAAAAAAAACTAAACCTGATCGCAATGCTCTTTTTCTTCCACAAATATTTTTTACGGGAAACAGAATAAAATAATCGTTTTCTTTTTGAAAAATTAAAATAATCGTCCTTTTTGCTCTTTTTCATTACTTTTTCATTGCCACTTCTGTACATCCTGTACAGAAGTGGCATTTTAATTGCTTAATGAAAAATATATCGTTCTATTCATTCATGAAAAGCTGCGATTAAAATATAAATTCTTATTGTTGTGGAAGTGAAATTTTTAATGTTCTTTAAAGAAACCTTTCGCTTGACATTATAAATATATGTATATATATATATATATATATGTGTGTATTAAAATCAAGTTAATAGGAAAATGAAAATAAACCAAATTAAAAATAAAAGAATCCGGCCTGAAGACTTTTTCAAGGGTCACCCTCAGGCAGGGATTCAAAAAAAGGGATTTTTTTCTGTGAGGGAATGCAGACAAGAAAGTTTAATAATGATTCCTCGTGACCCGAAAATCCCCTGATTTGGGATTAATCCTTTACCTAAAATAAAAATTGAACTTTCCTTGCATATTAGATCACTCAATAGATGGCGCTGGGAGACTAAAATTATTATTTACAATTATTAAAAAGCGGGAATCACAATCGATAGCTTAAAATTTCCTTGCCTGCTGCTGGTATGTTCTTTCCTTTTTGTTTTTTCTTTAATGGTTTAAGTGTAATTTTATGGGGTTTTTTTATTTTTATTGTTATTTTTTTTTTACTTATTAATGGTTATTTTCATCTAATTTGTTGTTTTCTATTGTCCTTTCTCTTAAAATGGTATATCTCTTGGGCCTAATTTCAGGGGATTTTCGGGTCACGAGGAATCATTATTAGACTTTCTTGTCTGCATTCCCTCACAGAAAAAAATTCCTTTTTTTGAATCCCTGCCTGAGGGTGACCCTTGAAAAAGTCTTCAGGCTGGATTCTTTTTTATTTGGTTTATTTGATTTTCCTATTAACTTGATTTTAATATTTTTGTCTCAATTCCTCTATGTTAAAGAAGTAACTGCATTTGCTTTCTCTAAGTACTATGAAGCATTTCCTGTTTCTTTGTTTGGATAAGAAATAATTTTTAGTTGCGATTCCGCAACTATTTCGTTTCGTTTTTGTTTTAGTTTCGTTTTCAAAATATTTCTTATTTTAAATTGGTTACTATATATATATATATAATATTTAATGAATATTTCTACTCAAATTCGACAAAGTTAATTTTTCTCATTTTTGATTTAACATCTTTTAATTAAAAGATCAGAGAAGATAAATTAAACATGTCAAAACAACATTAAGTTTCATTTGAAAATAGAAAGAATTTTCTAACCGCTTTCATGTAGAATTTTAAATACGCTTTTGTAATAATTAAATATTTTTGCTAATCGTACTAAAGGAAAATGTGCACATTTCCAAGTTTTGGCATCCGAAAGGCTACATTGCTTAATATAAAAGCACTAAATTTCGCAGAAACATACACGATGTCCATAATTAAACAATTATATTTTAAAGTTGTCTGTAGACGAAACTATTGCGGAAAAAGTTATGAAATTTTGTGTAGGATTTAAGGGAAAGATGAGAATTTGAGCAATAAAAAATTAGTTCAAAATTTCGCCACCAGAGGACGTTTTTTTAATGAGTTCTACATTTAGCATGCATTTACTATAGTTTACAAATTTTATTCCAAAAAAAATATGTTCAACATGGCTACCATCATTGTTAGATACCATCCGAAACTGTAAGACAGCATGTTTCACAGTTAGCCACAGTTGTTCTGGGAAATGCTATGAACATATCGTGAAATGTTGTCTTTCAGATCAGGAAAAGTGTTTGGAGTATCAAATGTCTAGGAAGCCATACGTTACATTAATTCAGATCTGGCAATCGGGGGGACCAGAATCAGACGAATAATAAATACACTTTCTTTATATTGCACATACGAGAAAATAAAAAAAGTTTATAGAATGCGATAGGTGCAGCCATAGAATTGGGAGACAACTGTGCTATAAATTGGAAGTTGGTCATTATAATATTAAAGTGCAATAATACATGAAGAATTATTTAGGAAATCGAATATTAAATGTGTATTCCACTAATCATGAAACAAAACACACAATCTGATCAAATGAACAAAACACACAATCAAAAACAAATGATCTTACATTTGACGCAAAGCGGTTTCTATTCTTATGCTTACTACAGATATATGCAAAAAGAAGAGAGTAGATTTAAAAAACAAATTTTTAGATGAATTTCATCATTTATTTTTTACTATAGGCCTACTTTATGACTTTTTAATAATTAAACATTTATCTCAAACATTAGTTTCAGTAAGAATCCCGAATTCAGTTAAACTAAAACAGACAATAAAGATTCGGAAACTAGGACAGTTTATAAGACAAATTAACCCTCATTTATGAAAAACGGTTTTAGAACTCTTTACTCTTAACATTAAACCGCTTAAATATTTTCTACATAATTTATTTCAGTAATGAAAGTTTATTTTCCCTACCGCAAACCATAGCGGTTAATGTTAATCCTGATTTTTGATGCTAAATAAAATTTTCAGAACACGAAAAGTTTTAAGTTGTTCTTTTTTCTGTCTCTTCGCTGCAAAACTATGAATATTTCATTTGAGAATGGATAATTGATTAAATTGATTTTAAAATGAAGTCAACGTTCTCTAAGAATATGAAAATTTCGTTTTAAAGTTTAATGAAAAGTTGTAGAGATAAAATGCACTTATTTATTATTTAATGGAAACATTCAGTCTTGAGAAACGTAATAAGGACAACGTAGGTGTTAGCCATTAAATAGAAAGTTTCCCGAAGCAGCATTTAAAATTAAGGGTTTTTTTTTTATTTTTAATACATAAACTTGCTCGAAGAAAAGGAGAATTCTTTTCAACTAGAAATATTCTAAGTAATTTATATCAGTTCGTTAGATAAAAAGAATAAACCCAAATAAACAAAGATTTGTAACAAAAATATTAAAATTCTTTTCATATTGTTTTTAAAATTCTATAAATATGATTTTAAATTAAATGTAAATCAACTGGAAAATAACATAACTTTTATTAAATAATACTTTGAAAAAGTTTCTTTGATTACTTTTGATTAATGAGTTAATTAATTTTAATAAACGAATTAATTACTTTTAATAATTAAAAGAGGGTACCATTGAAAAGAAAAAAAATTTGAATTTTAAAATGGTGCAAACGTTATTTTTGTTTTGTAATATGTCCGAAAGTTATTGCGGAAAAAGACCAAAATTTTCCTTAATTTTAAATAAAAAAATTTCCAAGATGCACAGCCCTATCCTTCAGATTATATATATGCCAAATTTAGTAGTGTTTAGGGTCGTTGTCTTGCTGGAAAATAAAATTTCCAGCTGAATCCAAATTTTTAGCACTTTAGATTACTGCGAAGTATATCCAAATAAACTACACTGGTGTGCAAAACTTAAGCAACAATGCAAATTTTAAGCAGAGAGCCATGAAATTGCGGAAAAGGAGTTCTTGCGATCAGTACAATGAACACGTAATTCAAGAGAAAGATCATGCGTATGCAAATATCAGGAACAAAGGCGACGTGAGCGTACGCAAAACACGTGCGGAAGGCGCGCGCAGCTCAACACTACAGCTCAACACTACAATAAAAGGAAGGACGGAGACGCAATTAAAGACATTCGCTGCAAGTGCACGTGAGTTAATTCGTGAAATATGGCTAGCAGAAATCACCTGGACGATTTCACACGTGGAAGAATGATCGGAAAGCTGGAGGAGAGGCGTAGTATGACCAGTGTAGCTGAAGAGTTCGGAATCAACAAAAGTGTCGCTTCGCGCGCTTGGAAAGCCTTCCAAACCACAGGTACAGCTGTGAGAAAGGTTGGTGGTGGCCACCCCAGGAAAACAACTGTAGTGGATGACCGACATATCATCCTGCAGGCGAAAAGAACCCGAAACCAGTCAGCAAGCGCCATTGCCCAGCAACTGTGTGCAGCAAAGGGGCAACAAGTGTCGCGTTTTACTGTGTCCAGACGCCTCCTCAAAGGTGGCCTATTCACCCGCCGTCCTGAATGCTGCATCCCTTTGACAGTTTCTCACCGGCGGCACCGTTTAGAGTGGTGCAGGGAGCACAAAAACTGGACATCTCATCAATGGAGTCGTGTCCTCTTTACAGATGAGAGTCGTTTTAGTGCCACAAGCGATTCCCAACGCCAGTTGATTTGGGGAGAGGTCGGGACACGGTTTCATCCCAGTAACATCACGGAAAGAGACCGTTTCGGTGGTCCTGGAGTTATCGTCTGGGGAGGCATTATGATGAACGGGCGGACTGAGCTCCACGCTTTCGACAGAGGTTCTGTAACTGGAGATCGCTATTGTCAGGAGGTGATCCTTCCCCATGTGCGTCTGTTCCGAGGTGCCATTGGATCAGACTTCGTTTTTATGGACAATGCACGGCCACACAGGACTCATGCTGTTGAGGAGCTCCTGGAAAGTGAAGATATCACTCGAATGGATTGGCCAGCGTGCTCCCCTGATTTAAATCCGATAGAACATGTGTGGGATGCTTTGGGGAGACGCCTTGTGGCACGATTACATCCTCCTGGGAACACCCGACAACTTAAACAGATGCTGATTGAGGAATGGGCACTCTTACCTCAAGAACTGTTGGACAATCTGGTGCTGAGTATGGGGAGACGGTGCGAAGCAACCATTGCAGTAAGGGGAGGGCATATCCCATACTAAGAAACATCTGCTATGAGTTCAATAAAGCCTTTTTTTTGTTTGATTCCATACTGTATGCATTGTATTCATTTCAGCGCAACTATGCTTTCGTCATTCTTTCAGAACAAAATGCTGTATCTCATTTCTGAATTTCATGTCTCTCAGATGATTTCTCGTGAAGTTATGGCAAAAAACATACCTGTTGCTTGTTTTGCACACCAGTGTATATAGTTCATCCAACTTGCTGCAAAAACTTCTCAAATCATAGACAGAAGTTTAAGTTCTGAAACTATTCGAAATGTAATTAGATAAGCTGAATATAAAAGTCGAGTTGTTAGAAAGAAACGGTTCACCAGTTTGCAAAATCAGAAAAGCGGCGTCTGGCGTTTGTAAAAAACTATCAACTGAAGACCAATAACTTTAGGTAGAACGTTATATTTAATGATGAAAGTATATTCAACATGTTAGGCAATGACAGCCATCGCATCGTATGGAGAAAGCCCAATACTGCCTTGGATGCAAAAAATTTACATCCTGCAGTTAAACATAGTGGTGACTCCGTCATGGTTTGGACTTGTCCGGGGTAGGAAATTTAGTTTTTATAGATGACATTATGAATCACATGGTTTACTTGGATGTACTTCGCAACAATCTAAAAGAAAGTGCTAAAAATTTAATTTAGATAGAAATTCCATCTTACAGCAGGACAGCGACCCCAAACACACTGCACGTTACGTCAAAATGTGGTGTCTTTTTCATTGTATTGTAAATAGCATTTACACACACCACCACAGTACCCTGACATTAATGTCATTGAATATTCGTGGGCCATACTCAAAACAGAGATCCAAAAACACAAAACTAGAAACAAAATCCACTTAAAACAAGTATTGCGAGAAGAATGGGGTAAAATGTCTTCAGATACCACTCAAAAGTTGGTGAAATCGGTACCACAACGTTTAGAGGCAATTATAAATCCTAAAGACATGCAACTAAATATTGACACTTTCTTTCTATGCGAGATATCACAAAAATTTCATTGTTGTACTCTCATTTTTTGAGGGAAAAATCTGCATATGTTTATTTAAAATGCTCCTAAGACTTTTCAATTTAGAAGTTTTTCATTGATTTTTCTTTGTTTTTACTTTAAATTGAACCATTTTTTATGTATAAACATGATGATGATGTCGTGTCCGCGTTACCACGGAAAGGGGGTGCAGTAGCTTCATGTATAAACATAAAAACATGCTTGCACTTCTCAGTAATGTATTATTTATATTGAAAGTCAGATTTGAGCAGTAAAAGTAAGGTGCACTCTTAATTGTTTGAGCCACTGTACATAAATTTAAGTAACAATTAAGAATAAATATTTGAAAAGGTGAGTTGAAATTCATGAACCACTGTGCTATATGTGCAACATCCGCGTTTCTAGAGCCAAAAGACTACCTTACTTGGACGAATTGAGGTGAATTTTATTTATTATTATTTTATTTATTTATTTTTTTGAAAAAAGGCATAAATAAAGAAAGAAAAAATAAAGAATAAGGAAAGAAAAAATAAAATATAAGATAATAAAGAAATAAAGAAAGAAAAAATAAAATGAAAGATACATACACAAAACACACAGAAACATATAAATGGCGCAGAGAGCAAAACAATAATAATAAAGCATTTGGAGTAGTCTCCCCAAGACTTTCTCGCGCCCTCTCTAATAAACATGTTATTCCAAAGAATGCAAAGAATGCTTTGCACGGCAATGGCATACAGTAGTTACCAAATATTAACCTTGATGTGAATTTAGCATTTTTACTGCACTTATCATGGGATCCGAGGTGAGATTTTTGGCAAATAATTTCCGGCATGCAGCTAATAGTACCCAAAAATCGAATTTGGGTTTTAGATGCCTTCTTCCAAACCTCTTGAAATAAATAAAACTCGAAACGAATATAAACAAAATTACACTTATAGCTACAGAATCCCACATTAAATTTCATATATTCTTCACTTTCTTCTGAGCGGATTTCATTCAAAATTTGAAGGAAATCCACAAATGTGTCGTAAAGACTGTATGCCAAATTTCCTCCTTCTAGCTCAAAGCGTTTTTGATTATCTTTGTCAAAGACAGCAGAGCAGACAGACAGGCATTTTCCAAAAACGTGTTTTTAAAACTCATGGAGATTCATCAAAATCTCGGGTTATAATTTTTGAACGATATATAATACTTTTTCGATATCACATATACAGGAAAGTAAAAATTATAGACAAAGAGACTTCCAATAATAGGATTTCTTTCAATATTTGATAGAAATCTACAGATGTAATGTAAAGTTTGTATGCATAATTTCATCCATCTAGCTCAAAGTGGTGTTGAGTTGTCATGTTCACAGACAGACATAATTCTAAAACTGTGTTCTTTGAACTCAGAGATCTGAAATGTAGAGATTCAATTTAATATTAAGTTTGAATTTTTTGACGATTACTATATTTTCTCTATAATAGAAAATAAGAACAACTATAATGTGCACGATATTGAAATTAAACATCTGTTCTTAACACACACGTGATTTTACATGACCATGTAATGAATTTATTTGCTTTTTTTAAGAATATTCCAAAGCCGTTCTCAGTGTTACGGTGAAATATTACATGAGTCCGTCTAGACAGGCTGTTATCTTGTTAAGACTGTCTCAAATCTGATTGTCACAAATGAACTAATGAAGTTTTGTAGAAAAATCTCTTGCACAATGGTAATGCTTAAAAAATGAAAATAAAAATTATTATTATTAATACACTTTATATGTAAATGTATAGTAACATTAAAAATAAACAATAAAGGTCTGGAATTCATAGAACTAAAAATTTCACGAAACTCTAATCATTAAATAGAAATAAATATTATTCTATTAACAGAAAGAAATGAATTACCTGCCAAATATAAAATTTTAAAATGTGCTGATAGAAAATAATAAAATAAGTTCCAACTATCCCGTGCAAGAGGAATATAATAAATCAACATAATAAAAGTTTTAGACATCCGTTCAAGGATCTTAGCTACAATCCTTCATAAAAAATGTAAATAAAGCGTAGAATTTATGATCCTATAAATAATTTTTATTCAGTTTTATTCATTATTTTTTCCCCTTTATTTCACCTTTATTCGCACACATAAAAAGCAAATCTGTCTGAGTTGCTAGACGCCTAAGAAAAAGGTTGGGATTTTGCATCTGCCGGGGTATTTTTAAACACCGCCCAGCACTGTTGACAGATGTGAAAAATTATATATACAGGTTCTATTTGCAAATCAATTCTTTTTATGTGTCTCGAAGAATTTTCACATCGATCAAATCAAGTCCTGTGTAAGTAGTGCCTGTTTTCGGGCACTAAGTGCATCAGTTTCCTTAAAACATAAATAAAATTTCGAACTTTCTGTGCTTTTATATGAAATTATTACAACCGAGAACTACATCGTATTAAGATATAGACTAGTAACGTCTACTATCATTTATTTATATACTTAAAATATAATATTACTAAACATTTTCTAAACTTCTGCCTTAAAATCAAGGATTTGCTACTTCTTATGACTAGGAACTCTACTTTCGTTTCAGGATTAATTTATTTTTCCCCACGGCGATATAGGGAATTTCATGTAGATAATTAGGTATGGATGATGGAAATTGATCAGATGCAGTAGACTAAAGTTGATCAATTGTTCCGTACAACAAAAGATGATTATCTAGCGTAAATAACTCCTTTTCTATAAAATAAACACGGTATAATTTGGCTTAAATAAAATAAAAAATCTGGATCGTCAGATTCCAAGTTGGAATAAAATGCAAATCACAAACTCGGAAATGAAAACAAACACGAAATAAGAAACTTATTGGGAGTGGCAACACAAAGTTGTAGTTATTCAATTTTAATACTAATTTGGGTGAATATAAAAATGGCACAAAAGATATTCTGGAATTATTTATTTTGAATTGCAAAAGATTCGTAGAAGGCGATAATTTTTCTTCCACATATACAAACAGGTGAAATGTTAAGACATCGTTTGCCTTTTATTATTTGGTGAAAAGGATGACAAAACGATGTCTTCTATTATTGGCAGAAAGAATGTTTAATATTGAAGTGTGTTATCGAAATCAAATCACGAAATTAAATCTGCTTATATTTTTCTAATGTTTTTTTTTTGCATTAGCTGATAAGAATACACACTTTGTTAATAAGCTTTTAAGTATATGGTTTCTATTTCTGACGAGAAAGGAAAAAAAATATAGTTCATATTTTGGACTGTGGTGAGAGATGGCGCTGCTATGCAAATAAGTTGTTTATATTTAAAAGATTTCCTGCAACATCTTACTAGCAAAGTTAGAAGCTGTTAAATCCTGCACTGTTGCTATTATGTGCTTTTGTTTTTGCTGCTTACAACAACTTTTTTTTTGCATTTCAGTTTGGGATTCTATGCTACAGAAATTCTGTTCTTTATAAAACACAAAATCATTTACTGAAAATTTTGAATAGTATGAGCATAATTATTTTACCTGATGACATGTTTTGAGTGAAAAAGAAACTTTATTATTTCCCAATTATACGAGAAACACTCGAACTGATAAATTTGAAATTATTATCACTAAAATCGCAGGAAGTGAAAAATAATTTTCTGTATAAGTTATTAGACAGAGGTATTGCAAATACTTTCCATTTTATATAAATTACTAATACCACAGCGCCATTTACCTTCTATAGGTCAAAATATTATTTTAGGATCAGCACAATATATGCACAAAATTTGACAGCAACCCATTTTGTAGTTTTGGTATAGTAAGTATTAAATCAAATAATATTTAAGATAGGTTATTTTTTAGTAAAAAGTGGTTTCAATAAACCTCAAATAAACTCTCAAATAAATTTCAATAAACTCAAATTGCTCTATTTTTAGATTAAGAAAAAAAAATATTTTTGCTAATTTTTCAGTGCTTCCTAATTCGAATCAGTAGCGAATTTAGGTATTTTGCAAGCCAAGTAGTGCACATTATAAGGCATCTCTTTTAATAACTCAAATTTAGATTCGAATTTTAAATCATTTTTAATTTAACCAATATTGTAATAATTTATTATTAATAAATTTTTATTTTAGTAGCTTTGTGAAAGTATATGTTTTTATTTTTTTAATATATAAAAAAAACATAATTTTGCAGATGTTTTCCCAAAATGAAGCTTCTGGAATTAACTTGAGGGGTATATTAAGTACAAGGAAGGAACGATAAAATGATGATAAATAGTCGTCTGTTTGCATCGTGAAGCAAAAGCAAAGAAACAAAATTTTTCCCTTTAGTGGTTTTATTATAACATTCTGATAGGGATTTCTTTGACACATGTAGACTTCTTTGAAATGTGTTAGAAATAATTATAAAAAAATAAGATTCGGGTCAGATAATAAGAGAACATTTTAGAGTAAAATAATACGTTCCAATTTAAGATAAAAATTAGGAAGTTAATTAAGATTTAAATTAGATTAAAAAGTATTACTACATGTATATCCTGGAATAAAATGACAAAAGTTGTAAAAATTTTGAAAAAAACTAATTTATTAATTAATGAATTCCTTATTTATAAATAATAACATTTACATTGTAGAGAAGTATTAAGCTTTAAACAAAAATAACAACAAAAATTATTATTTTATAGGACTTGTTTAAGTGTAAGATAACATACCCATTTAAATGAAGTTAATATAGCAATACACTTTAAATAATTAATTCATTATATTTTAATTTATTTAATAATTTTAATAGCTCAATGTAAATAAACATTGCATTTCTATTTATTAATATGTGCTTTTATTATGCATATATATATATTTTGTAGCTGTTTATCTGACGATTAGGTAAATAAAATTTATTAATCGATTTTCCTGCGGTATATAGGCAAGATTCAGTCACAGAGCTGATATAAATGGAGGAAGCTAGTCGCTAGTTTCTAGTCTAAACAAGTGTACGCAACATGAGCCAAGTCACATGTGAGAAATCTGGCCTTTTTTGAAAGAAGAAATCTGGTTTATATATATATATATATATATATATATATATATATATATA
>JAPMOR010087435.1:98296-126535 GCA_026543865.1 Argiope aurantia
AAAAAATGAAAAAGATATTAATTAAAACTGTTAAATTATTTTGAAATAATTTAGAAAGAAAAAAAACTCTAGCTCAGAATCGAACTCAGGTTTCCTTAATGCTACGCCAGTGCCCTAACAACTACACTACTCTACTCGATGGCTCGTTTTGATAACTCATTATTAGTATATAAGCTAATTTGAAAGTTTTAAGGTTGACTATTGAGTCTTAATATTTTCATTAATAAACATTCTAAATGTATACTATCAATATACAAAATCTCATTCCGAACTCAATTTTAAACCCCGTGCCTTCTCCTTGTTAATATCAGTTTTAAATATTTCGCTTCTGGTTTATAGTGTTGGCGGTAACTTTGCTTCTAACTACCGCAGAAACAAAATTAAATCATTTTTGGAATCTTAAATGTGGTGATTTAATACAAAATAATAAGGAAATTCGAAATTTTTACGAAAACGGTGATTTTAGGGTATGTGCATATCGTAAATTATTAATAAAGTTAACATTCAGACAAAATTTTTATCTGTAAAGATAACATTTCTTTCTTTAATAGTTTATCATTAGAATATCCACTAGTTTCTTATTAGATCTTAATTAAAATTTATAAAAACATGCAATTATTGCTAGCACATTTATGAAATTTTACTATATAACATTTTCAATAAAACGTTTTAGTTTCACGATTTCATTCACAATGATGATTTAATATCTTTTACGGTATAATATGATTCGAATATTTATGATAAAAAAACATATTGGAAATAATACACAACTTTATTTGCACTAAAATAAATACGCAATTATTAATCGGTCAATAGTGTTCTTTTACCATTACCAATTACCAATAGTGTTTTTATGTAAACACTTGTATTGGCGAGAAAAAATCACGCCAAGCTTGCGCCAAGAACTTGCAACACATTCGAGATTAAAATAAAGCAAGTAACAAAATATAATGCAATTACATCAGTTTAAATGAAGCTTAATAACAAATTAAATAAATTTAATACAATAACTAAATCAAACTATGAAATATTATTCAGTTTTAACACAAAAATCACTGAGTGATGGAGGTTACGAAATTTTAAATTGACTTAAAATGGATATAAACAGAATATGTTTATTGTACATACCTGTGAAATGAAACAGAACTATCCTTAGAAGCATTTTCTTCGCATCCAATTGGACAGCAATAGTTAACAATGGCCTAAATAAGTTTTAAAATCCAACAGTTAAAAGCGAGAAAAAATCTGCCATTGAAATATAATGGGGAACGGAGAATGCGGTTACAGTGAACACATATTCTATCCACAAGTCACGTGATTTTATCTTGTCCTACACCAAAGTAGGGTTGTACTCTCTCTATTAGTATCTCAGCTCTATGGATTCAATCTGCCGGTCTTAGGCAGTTTCCTAGTTTGTATTATCGGTAATCCGCGACTAATTTAATTCCGAGTCACACAGAATTAATTTGAAAAAATCGCAAATAAAAATCGAATAAAACTTTGGTGTTATATCAGTTTGGTAGTGATTAGATTCAAAGGGAGGAGGGATGTATACGTTCCGAGCACGCTTTAGAGGTAATAGTAAATTCATATTGCTTTTTACTTTCTCGTATACGTAGTTAAAGAAAGAGTATAGTAACTGTCGAAAAATTCAAATTAGAGATTTTGATGAATCGACAGGCTTGAAAAATGCCCATCTGTCTGTCTATGACAGAGATAGTTCAAAAAAGCTTGGATCTAGATGAATGAAATTTGGTATATGGTCTTTACATCAAATTTGCAGATTTCTATCAAATTTTGAGGAAATCAATCTGTCCGTCTGTTCAAATATAAGTTAACACGATAGCCACAAACCAAAAAGAATTAGATAGATCAGCTTCGGTTGGCAAGTTGCCATCTATAGTGAGAGCACCTGTCAAATTTTGTGCCAAAACCAACAACGGATCGACTATCTGTCGGTCTGTACTTTCAGAAAAATGTAAACACGAAATGGCTTAAATACATCAAACTAGATATATGAGATTTTGTGTCAAATCTTTGTTTCCATCGATTGGAAAAAATGTGTCTAAAGCACTAATTTGATTTTCGTGTACTATTAACAGCGTGCCATGTATTAATCGCCAAAAACTCTCGCCAAGTATGACAAAAATAGAGTCCGTAAAACTGTTAAATCCACCTTAATAGCAAATATTTCGTAACTATTGTACGCCAGTGTCATGCATGACCAGCTTATTAGAGAGTGTGAGGTAAAGTGTGGACGAAACCACTTCTGCTACTTCAAGCTGAATTTGATACAATGAGAAAAACTTAATTCAATAATCCGGTGGTTATTTTCGATAGCAGAGCCACTAGGATGATGGGGAGCGAAAAAAAAACATATTATGCCCTAGGCCCCAATTACTCTCGCTAAATTGTTTGAAATACAAAAAGATTGAGATCAGCTAAACTATTTGAAATTTCCTTTATTATCATGTGAAAACATGATGTTGTATTAGTTTGAGATTTTTGAAGTCACAAAATGCAATGGGGAGAAAAATGGCAATTTATCGCTTTTGTGGCATTAGTTTTTCGCTTTTAAGATTATAAAAAAAAATTATAAAGGTTGTAATATTTAGCGACTTATTGCCAACAAACAGAAAGTTGCAACTTAGCGCGAATGTCCGCCATGTACCCTATTCTCCTGTCTGGCCAATAAAGGGCAGGGTCATAAGAAGTTATCACCCGAAGAAGCACAGAAGCATAGACAAGAAAATGGGAATGAATGCGAAACAACGAGGAGAAGTATTGAAAGTTATATTTTAGAGTTAAGTTACTATGTACTAAATTGAGATAAGAATTAGAAAATTAATTAAAATTGAAATTAGATTCTAAAATATCATTATATATATATATATGTAGAGACATGTTAACTCTAACTCGTTCTCGTCAATCTGAGAGAGAATCTAAAAAACTCAAAAAAGAAAATTTTAGATTTTTGCAAAACAGGAAATTAGATTATATATCAAATCAAATATCCAAGGGGGAAAAGCCCGGTTGAGATGAATGCCTAGATATGGCTCATATTAAAAGAATCACACATTAATTTAACATAATGAACTGGACGAACGGCTGGGCCGCTTTACATCGATGAACGCTATTACATTACTTAATACAGTTTTAATGGCGGAAATCAGATAGCTTCTTATTGGCTGTTGAATTATGACGCGATGCTTTAATAACAGCTTAAACATCTAGTTCATAGCTCGATAAATTTTCTTCCTGAGGTGTTGTTTTTTTACTCATATAAGCTATGAGATGTAAATTATAATCGTCGTCAGCTTGAAGAAGGATTCCACCGTAACCTAATTTGGAAGCATCTGTATGGAGTTCCAGTTTGGAACCTGGTTTGTACAGATGTAAAACTGGATCTTGCGATAAAGCTCTTTTAAGGGTCTCAAACGTTTTTATGTGAGGCGTTCCGAATTCAAATGTTACATCATTTCTAAGTAAATCGCTTAGAGGTCTAGCTATTAAAGCATAATCTTTAATGTACTTCCAAAAATATCCCGTTAAATCCAAGACACTTTGGACTTGTTTTTCATTACGTGGTTGAGGAAAATTTAGTACTGCTGAAGTTTTTTCAATTGATGGCCTAATTTGTCTATTTTCGATGACTTGCCCAAGAAAGTTAATTTTTTTTTCAGAAACTGACATTTTGTTTTAGATTTAACTGTAGGCTAAATTCAGAGGCTCTGTGTAAGACGACGTTTTCCAATTTTTGAATAACTACAGAAATGGTTTGAGAGGGGATGATAATATCATCCAAGTAAACAATTAAAGTTCCGCCATGTATTAATTCTAGAAAAGTTACTTGAATGTAACGTTGAAACATAGCAAGTGCATTCGTAAGTCCAAAACAACATTTTTTAAACTGAAATAATCCTTCATGGCTAATAAAAGCCGTGTACTTTCTGCTGCCTGGAATCAAATCAATATGAAAGTAAGCATTTTTGAGATCTAATGTGGAGAAAATTTTGCTTGAGTGTAACTTATCAAAAATATTTTCTATGTTTGATAGAGGAAATTTATCTTTGATTGTTTTTTGTTCAGAGAACGGAAATCAATACACAGTCTGGGTTCGCGATTTTTAAGGTTCACTAAGACAATTAGAGACGCATAATCAGAATAGCTTTTTTCAATGATACCCCGAGCAAGCAATTCCTCGATTTGTTTTGTAACGTTGTTTTTCTATGGGAGCAAGTCTACAAACCGGTGAAGTCACAGGGATGTCATCAGTTAAAATAATACACATTTGTAAATCTGTAGTACGGATTTTATTTGGAGAGTAATTTGAAATCAAATTAATTACATGATCTTTCATATTTTTATCAGATAAATACCCTATATCAAAATCACTTTCAGAATAAACATTTAAAACATTTGTGCATACTTCCTTCACTAACCATTCAGAATTTACGCCAGAAAAACTCTTTTCAAAACAAGTATCAGTTATTAAATTAACATCAACAAATTTATCTTTATTCAAAGACATATCAACACTCTGTAAATAAAATTCAGATTCAGCATTTCTTTTCGAACAAGTAGTAATACTTTTATTTTCATTTAGAAGAGAAGTTGAATTATTATCATTTTTATGCAACAAGCAGAATGAGAAGAAATGTGTTTTGTTTCTTATTTATTCTCACGGATTAATTTATTCGATTCGTTTCCAACAGAAGGAATTATGCAACGTATTCTTTTTCTCTTGATGACTCACGTTCGGATTTATTTTCAGAAACGCATTCAGTTGTAGGATTTTTATTGAAAAAAGTATTTTTAAGATCTAAATACCTATTAGATGGTATAATACATTCAAAAGAAATATTTGTATCTGTAGCTGCTAAAACTCCTTTCGCTTCTGATTTTTTAACAACGTAATTAATATCTATCGCCTCTAACGGAAGACTGACTATAGAACTGTTCGTTAATTTAATTTCTGTGCTACGGCCTACATAATTTAATTTCTTTACATAATTGGGATTAATAATCATTAATACGCTTCTGCTATCAACTAAAGCTTTAATAGGAACGTCGTTTACAATTATATCTACGTATTCCAACTCGGCGATTATTAACTCTTGAGGAATTTCATTTGATTTAAACATGGAGTTTACAGGATTTGAGTTATGGGATCTTCCCTGATTGTTATGTTGTCTAGCATCAACATTTTGGAGACAGAATTTTTTTAAATGCGATGTAGAATTACATTTTAAAACAAGTTTTCCTATCAATATTTCCATCGTGGACATGACCGTTATTTTGGCGGGAATTATTGACGCGCGACCTTGAGCTGTAGTTATGTGTATGTCTACTCTCTTCCCAAAACAAACTTCTGTTTCTTGCGCGGAAGTAAATGCCTATTTCTTTTGCTAACTTCAGCGGTTTTAACCAGTCTGAGCCTTGTTTGTTCAAAATGTGCTTGGATATGTCCTTGTCAAGAGTGCTGGTCAATTTATCGGTTACAATTAGTTCACAGAGTCGCAAAATCTTTCAATTTTCTTAGTTCTAAATAATATTCTAAATTCGCCTTTTAATCTTGAGACGAATTGCACGTGATTTTCTCTTTTAAATCTTTTGGCGGCTTGAAAGTTATCCCAACATTCTTTAGCAGATGGTTGGAATTCTCTTAACACTATTCTTTTGATTTCATCATAATCTTTTATTTCGCTTTCGTTCGCGTATAACTAAACATGTCGGCATTTCTCGTCTAACAGATTTAGAAGGACTTCGACTTTGTATTCAGTTTTAACCTGTTTTGTTTCGAAAGCACGTTCCAAAATATTGAAAAACAAATTGAAATTTTCTGATTTAGTTGGTATTGGCACTGTCAATGTGCGGATGCTTTTAATTATTTGCTCGATGGACTCCGCATGACTTTCTGGAGGAGGTCCGTTAGGACTACTTATTCCGGTTGCTTGAACGTTTCTCATATTTTAGTTTTAATTTTTTTAATTTAAATTATCTTTCCTTTCACGCGCTTGTTTTGCCTCTTCACGCGCTCGTTCGGCCTCTATTTTTCCGCGTTCCTCTACAGTTGAGACGATAATGTCTTTAACAAATTCCAAATCATCTTTAGCCGCTTGGCTATTTTCTATAGTTTATTTAAGCTGCACAATATTTGTTTTTTCCGGAACTACCTCACCTATTGCTTCAGCAACAATAATTAGATTTCCTTTTTTGTATTTTTAAACATTTTGAATATGCCTTTATTTTTCCTAATAACAAATGTTAATATAATAACGATAATAATAATAATGCTAATATTTCTTCGAAACAGAAATTTCTAAAATAAACACATTCAAACAGTTTCTTTTTCTTGAAAAAGTCATTCTAAAATATACAAATCTTAAAATAAATGCTTGCAAGATTATTCAAAATGATATAGAAAATTCTCCTACCCGTTCTTCTTCAATTATATCCGTTGAGATGATATTCTGCAGGAACTTTACAATTTGCCGGTCACTGCCGAACCAAAGATTTACTCGAACAATTTTGCCGGCCACTGCCAAACCGAAGATTTTCTTGAAAAATTTTGTCGACCACCGCCGATTCGAAGATAATTTGACGAAAACTAATGGTGAAATTTCCGGATTCTTACCGGATCGAATATTATTTTTCTATTTTCGACGCCATTGCATCCAGGACCGAGCCCCCACATGTAGAGACATGTTAACTCTGGCTCGAAAAGCAGGCCTCTACTAATCGGATTATAGTATATCAAATCAAATATCTCTCACGGGCCCTAGGGTAAAGCCCGATTGAGATGAATGCTTAGAGATGGCTCATATTACAAGAATCACACACTAATTTAACATAAACGAATTTAATGAACTGGACGAACGGCTGGGCCACTTTACATCGATGAATGCTTTTTCAGTACTGAATACAGTTTTAACGGCGGGAATCAGATAGTTTCTTATTGGATGTTGAGTGATGACGCTCATACACCACACACTCACACACACACACACACACATATATATATATAATGATAT
Organism: Argiope aurantia; assembly: GCA_026543865.1. Lineage (NCBI taxonomy): Eukaryota > Metazoa > Arthropoda > Arachnida > Araneae > Araneidae > Argiope > Argiope aurantia. The sequence goes on from JAPMOR010087435.1 coordinate 105,331, forward strand.
TTTAAACTCTTAATTTAATCCAAATTAATTTCCAAAACTTTATCTTAATTTAGCCCATAGTAAAATATTCTCTTATTTCCTGATCTCATTCCAATTTTAATTCAACTGAAGCTGCTTAAAAATTACTGCACAAAAAATTCTACGTATCAAGTGAAAATGATACTTTGGTACCCTTGTCAAAGGTCACCACGTGTATTGAATTTGCGCGTGGCCGGAAATCCTATGTTATATAAGACTAGTGATCATTTGTTTCGGCCCTTCTTCTTTACTAATGCTTTTGTGCCGTGCTGCACCTTCTTGTAAATAAATCAGGCCTGTCCCCTGGAAGAGAATAAAACAAAATTAAAAATACAAAGTCTCTTCACTGCTTGTCAAACCTGAATTCTACTTTTCAGAAATAAGCCACCAAAATATATATATTCAATTTTTCTAGCAAGCAAAAAATGTTTTGGAACTCGAACGATTTTTGCATAAAAGAAAAAAAAAAAAAACATCGTTTTTCTAAAAGTTGACGATTGCCCAATACAATAGTCGCGTGATCATTCCAAACCAGTTTAAACTGGATTTTCAAAGAAAAAATTTTTTGAGTTCGAGATAAAATTTTGGAGCCCCAACGATTTTGAGATATAAAAAAAAGCATCTTTTTTTAAATATCGATGCAGCCGTAATCTGATAATCAGGTGATTGTTTAAAACCACTTGAACTGGTTTTCTCGGAAAAAAAAGTTTAGAACTCGATTGATTTTGAGATGATCAAAAACCATCGCTTTTCTAAACGTTGGTAATTGCGAAATATGAGTCGTGTGAGAACATGATGTTTTTCTGTCGTGCTGATACCATGTGTCTTAAAAAAATAATGTTCTCACATGATAACTTGAAATTTGAGTAGCCAATTGCAGATTTCAACTTTAATTGTTAAATGTCTGACTACTTTTATTTTCTACCCAGATTCTAATCAATCATAAAAAAAGTAGCGTGTTACCACAAAATGAACTAACGCGCAAAGTAGTGGCTGAATAAAAATAGAAGACTTTTTAAAGATCAATTATGCTAAGCTTCTGTGCAATTAAGCGAAGAAAGTTACTAGGAACGACATGCAAATTTATCATAATTTTCGAGTCAAAGCTATTATTATAGGTCTAAAAAAAGGTGACAATTCTTGGAGGAAATGCTAAACGCTTTTCCGCCAAGAAACATCGTCAATGATATTTTTAACATGAAAGTGCAATTCTGAGAAGGAAAAAGTAATTTGGCTCGCGCAATATTTCGCCAATTATCAGCAACTTTGCGCAGTAGCGGAAATAGCTTGAGTGGAATTCGCAATGAATTTCAAGAGATTCTTTGTTCAAAAGAAGTGAATTTCTTCACTTATTTTCCAGATAAAGATCTGCATCAAGTTAAATATTTGGGCAGGTATTGGCCACTCATTATTCAAGTCATGAATTTGCTTTCCTGAGCAAAATTGGAAATGCTATTAATGACATTTTTTTTTTCTATTCAGCACACAGGAATGTATGATACTTTTATATTAATATCTATAAATAAAAATAAATAGAAGAACCAAAAAAAACATTAACTTAGACCCAATCTCAGAGTCAGATTTCGCCAATTTTTATTTTATGTGAAAGTTTATGACGTTTGCTTATGCCACCAATAGTTGTCTATTGTCCACCGGAGAAATTGACTTCTTTGTACATTCCATATGGAAAACTGGAAAGAGTGGTCTTCCCAAAACTTTCTAACATACTCTCTAATAACTTCTCACAAAAAATTGTGAACCTTGAGTAAGACAGAGAATGTTTTGCATGACAATGGCATATAAAAATTGCGAAATATTAACCTTTGGTGTGAATTAAACATTTTTACTGAATGTACAGATTAATCTTTGACAAGTTTTTTTCCCCTTTAATTCCTGATATTCTATTAAAGTATTTCCAGATCTTTCATTATTATTTTCTTTATATTTTCTAAATCCTTCTTTAAAATTTGTAAAGTATAGATAAGTGGTGCAGTATCTAAAATTGTTTTCATTTTGGTTCTACTAGCTGTTATATCAGCACGGTCGGAGATGAAACTATTATTATGGTTTTAACCGATTAAAAATTAGAAATTTCTAATTGTCATTAGCTTTCACTAAAAACATTCTTATACTTCAATATTTTCAAAGAAAATTTGAAGTACTTACAGCATATTATATGTATATAGCATGACAAAAGATAACAGTTATTTCATGTAAATTCAGCTATTTATGAATATGTGGTGTAAATTTATATGTACGAGAATACAAAAAAATATAGTTAAAATTAATTGTCAATTAAATACCCATGAATGCATAAATAAACTCAGTTTTAAAATATATATTTTATATTTAATATAGAAAAATTTTAATATATAATATTTAACTACACAAAATTCTTTTATCTTCTGAAATGATTTTTAGTTAAAATTAAAATATTAATTAAATTAGATGAATTTTAAAAACCGATGATAGCTAATTTTGATTGTAAGTTATTGATATTTATTATGTTATTATTGTAAATTTTGGTTTTAATTACTAAAGTTTGAAAAAGATTTTAATGAACAGTTTGAGATAATTAATAAAATAGTTAATCGTTCAATAGTAAAAAACATGAATTATACCAAATTAATTGTTATTTCTGAAATGTTTTGCAAATCGTCTGCCTTTTAAACTTCTCTTTTTATTTACTTATAGAATTCCACTAATTGTTTCTGGAAACAGTTCCTTGTTTGTCGATTGTAAAAATTATTTCATTTGCTCACGAATGCTTTTCACTCTTTTCTTTCTGATCATTTTGAGTGATAAACTTACTTTTGTATTAGGCATCGTTAAATAACCCTTCCAAATTTCTTAGTATTTAAAGATCGATTATTTTTCTCAGTTACAATCTTGATTATTTGTTATTTCATAGAAGACTCCAGTAAACACGAAAGATATTTCAATTGAATTTTATTTTAATCTAATTAAATAATTCTCAGAATTCTTTTAAAATCAATAAAAATGTTGGCTAAAATATTTAAAATCAATAAATAAATTTTGGCATAAAAATAAATATCAGAAAATGAAGGTAGAGTATTTCAAAGTCTCACTATGGTCTAGCAACGGTGTGTCTATAAATTTCTGTAAATATCTGCTATTAAACTTTCTTTTAATGTAATTTTAGAATTCTGCTAAAATATTTTGAAACAGTTCTCTGCATGTATTCATATTCACATTCATTCATTGAATATATATTCATATTCACATTCATTTATTGAATATGTGTTCATATTCACATTCATTTATTGAATATGTATTCATATTCAATCAATATTCTGCAACTTCTTTATAGGATATTAGTTGAGTATTAGTGTTAAAGCACTTCTATTAAGATTGAGAGTAAAAAAATCATCGAATTTCTCAACAAAAAATTTTTCTTTTATAAATTTGTATGAGATTAATTTTGATGAATTTATTAAAATGAAAGAAAGAATTTTTAAGAAAATAAAAGACGTTACCAAAAAATATTTGTAAAAATAATAATAGTCGTGCTGTTGCCTAGCAACGGAATATCTATAAATTTTCTTATTTTAAAAATCGCCTGAGTTTATTCAGTTATATTTTTTTACCTTGAAGTCCAATAAAAAACGAAGAATATTTTTCGGAAATATAATTGTTAACACAGAAAAGATTTAATTTTGAATTGTACGTTGGTATAAATATATTTTCGTGAGATAATTTGAGAGTTAATTACTCGGATAAGCAATAGTATTTGGGTTAATTTCTAATTAACCCAATAATATTAACCAATTTCCAATCAAATTAAGCACGTGGAAAAGTTGGTCGACTTTCAACTCTTATTTTGAAAACTAATAGTGCGAAAGTTAGTTGGATTGATCCAGTTGCTCGTGAATAGATGTAAAACTTAACATACATGCACGATTACTTTTATTTATATATACATGCCATCTTTTGAAAGTTTTACAATGAAACTTTATTTTATTAATTAAAATGAGAATATCAATCACACCAAACAATTCGTAAAAATTTTTGAAGCTAATTTTTTACTTTTTTTTAGAATGTCACAAAATTTAATTCCATTGCAAGTAACTCAGAGATAAATAAACAGAGTGTTTTAAAATAGCTGCAATATTTGCACTGAATAAAATTGCGAATACTAAAATTAATTTTTTTAAACAGCAAAATAAATTTTTAATTAAAAAAATATTAGCTGTTTATTGAATTGTCACGAAAGTTTTATTAAAATATTTCTTGTGCTACATAGAATTTGGGATCAAAATCTGAAAAACCATCTACTTTTGAATTTTTAGAGTGTACAAACTACTCTTAATTTTATTTCTTTAGATTTTCTAAAAGTCCGTGCTCTACATATATGATGTTTATTCGATGTACATTCTACATATAAATGTTTATTCGATGTACATTCTACATATAAATGTTTATTCGATGTACATTCTACATATAAATGTTTATTCGAATGTCTTTTATAGAGTCTTTTATAATGTCTTTTTCAGAGTCCAAAAATTGATACAAATATTTCTTAATTAAAACATAAATAGTTTTTGGCGTTTATCAACAATGTCTTCTAAAAAATAATGTCTCAAAAAAAGAATTTTTTCATAAATCTTAACTTAAAATATTACCTTTTTAAGGCTGCCAATTACATTTCCGTATAATATTTTTTTCTAATTTTCATAAATTTTTAAAATTTTATTTTAAGCTTGATTAGGCATTATTGTTCCGAGTAATAGAAATGATTTTTTGTTTTGTTTCATTGAATAACTTCGACCGTTTGCTAATGAAATAACGTGCTTTGTGCGTCACTTGAACTATTGTCCGCCAATGCATTCAAGAGCCACGGTGGCCTGGTGGTAAGGTCTCGGCTTCGGAAGGGTTTCAGGTTCGAGACCCGATTCCACAGAAGAACCGTCGTGTAATGGGGTCCGTTGCACGTTAAATCCGTCATGATCAAATGTCCTCCTGCTGGTGTGGAGAGGGGGGTGCCAGCTCAGGTGTCGTCCTCGTCATCTGACCGCGGTTCAAAATTACGAGGTCCCCCAAAAGAGCCCTAGTGTTGCTTTAAAACGGGACGTTAATATAAATAAACCAAACCAAGCCAATGCATTCAAGATGGACTCTAGAGAGGTACCAGAAGGCGTTGGAGAATCCATTTCGGCTGGTTTGTGCTACGAAGCACAAAAAGTACCACATTGTATTACCAACACGAAAGCCTGGGGTGGAATTCTCCTATATTTGGTTATCGGATGTGTTTTACGTCATCCTAGCATGTAAGTCCCATACAGATTTTGACACCTTTGCGGAATACCACTTCTTATAACAAGAAATGAATAGAAGGCGATATATTATGCTAGTATATGTAAAAGACGAGGAGAAAATAATTCTGAATTTTTTTAAATCATATTCTGGAATACAAATCATTGAGATTGTTGACCACTGATGTTTTTTCTCTTCAGTTCTCTAAACACGTATTTAGTCTAACCCCATATATATCAGAAAAAGGACATTTTTATTCAAATCACTAAAGAAAAACAGATTTTTTTTAAAATTCTGGACAATAAAAAGACTGCCTCTCGCAAGTTCATTTTGTATGATTTTCACCATAGAAAAATAGGCCACAATTTTTAAATGTTTTAAGTTCCAACATTTTATTTCCGATTTAATCTCAAACCTGCTTCGCATTTCTTGAACGTTCTGATACCTTTCCAGTGATTTTACTTCCTCGTGTATGAAGTGAACGAAAAACATATCAGTATATGAAGAACGAGAGTTCAAAAAATTCGAATTCGATATTGTGAAGAGTTTCCACATTTCAGATCTCGTGAATACGAAAAATACATTTTTGATATTGTATGTTTGTCAGTGAATATGATAACCGAAAACCACTTTGATCTAGATGGCTGAAATCTAGTATATGGAATTACAGCCAAATTGATAGATTTCTAGCAAATTTTGATTAAAATCTATTCAAAGAAAATCTGTATGTCTGAATAATCGAGTGTTTATTGACTAAATAACTACAGAATCGAAAGAGCAAGATAAATACAATTTGGTACTCAGGCTCAGAGTCTAAGCTATAGATACTTATCAAATTTTGAACCAACGTCAAACTGTTGTCGATCAGTCTGTCAATCTGTACTTTCGCATGCATAGAAACGCGTGCATTTTTGGAATTATGTCTGTTTACTTGTGAGTACAATTCTCAAAAACGCTTTGGGCTAGACAAATGAAATTTGATATATGATGTTTGCGTTAAATTTTTATGTTTCTATCAAATTTTGCGCGAAATTCGTTTTTAGTAAATTTGTCGATTTTATTGTTCGATCATACGTGAATATGTAAAAAAGAAAACTTAAACAGCAGGAAAGATCAATTCTGGTACACAGACAGGAACCGAGATATGTCTGATTGTTCCTGAACCTTCTCTACCCAGCTCCGGGAACTATAAAAGACCGGCAGTCTCAAGCAGCAGTCAGTCGTGAGTTGAGTCTTGTATGGACTCGTGTATAAAACCCTGGAAAGAGTGGGTAGTATAGTTGGATCAGTCCGGCGTAGCGCAAGCATTGTGTTGAGCTCAAGCGTTTGCTCAATTGAGCTGTTTGCCGAGCAAGCACTGCAAAAGAATTGTAGAAGCAGTATCGAGTCGTTTGTGGAGCAGCCAGTCGTGTAGTACTGAATCGGCTATTGGATACGGCTAAAGCGAGGTGACAGTGGAAAATCGCAGGTCTTCTGGAGAGACCGTAGAGAATAACTACGAAGATTCCCTCCTCCTGCTAAATTCTTCCTGGCCGCTCTGTGTGCTGTGGTTGTTATTGTTACCGATTACTACTTGTGGACTATTATTTGTTGTACTGTGCTGCTGTGTATTGCGTGTGTTCGCCTCAGTTCTGCATTTGTTGTCTTTGTGTTTGCGTTAATAAAAGTCGTCGTTTGTTACTAAAGGACTATTTCTTCATCCACCAACAAATCTCAAAAAATCCCGGAATTTCCGTAACAATATTGATAAAAAATTTCTGTTTCTGTTTCAGATTCAATATTTAGTATTTTTTTGTCTAAGTGATAAAGTCTCACCATCAGCACCGGTGGATTGATTCCAGGTTCGAAACCTAATTCCATAGAAGAAAAGTCGTATTAGCAGATCTTTTTTACTTTGGTGTGGAAAAGAGAATTTTGAAAAAATTTGAAATTTAAAAAGAGAATGTTTGGCTCAAATATCTTCCTCTTCATTTGGCCAATGCTCAATATTATTATGTCCTTTTCAAAATTGTCCTCATGTTATTTAGAAATAGAAGTAAATTTAACTAAAAATTTTTCCAAGATTTTTATGCATTCTTATCTAACTTCATTTGTTTCACGTTCATAAATAAATCTTTTAATAAACTAAATTCAAAATTTCTTCGACCAGCGCGCTTTTCATCGACAAGTGTCAGAGTACTTCAGAAGATTACCATCATAAGAATTTATTTGTTTTGTTAAAAGATATTTGGTCGAGTCGATTAGCAATTTATATTATTTCAGCTGATTGACATGATTTATGTTTTCTGATTTGTATCGATTTTTTAATAAATATTTTCTGAGATCATTCGTAATTAAAGAAACAGCTGGCGCAGTTTGACTATCCTATATTCTTTGCCACTGAATCCTACAAATATCAACTTCCAAATGTCGAATCTATACTCTTCCAGTGAAACTTAGTTTTTCATTTTTTTTAGATCTTCTAGGAAGTGCCTTACATTAATTAGTGGATTTTTCTGTAGATGACCTATAAAATAATCTAAAATGATGATAACTAGAGTTTCATATCTCAGAATTCTGGTCAAAAAGGAACAGATTTTTTTTTAATTCATTGTAAGTAATACTTTATATCTACAAAACCACAGTGAGTGTTCTACCTGAAATTTTAGAGAATATTTTCCGGTAAAAATATTAGTCCCATCACTTTCACATAAGGATAATTAACCTCTGCAAAGCTTTGTACGCCACGATTGCTCAGATTTTTATTTTCAGAGACCCACACATGACCACTTTGTGTTACATAATACAGGAAAAACAATCGAGCACGCAGTTCAGAGGGATTTTTTTTCGACCGCATGAAACCAAAATGTGACTCTACTGCAAAATATTCTTAATGCTCGCTAATGATAATGAAAAAAAAATCTTTTCTATTTTCTGCTATCTAATCTGACTGAATTATGAAGTTTTCAATATCATAATTTTAAAACAATTAACATTTTCTTAATCTTAGGCCAATCAAACTTCGGGAAACTCTGGATTGGCTTACCTTCTTTCGGATGGTCGATGAAGTGGTCCAAATCGCGCGATTTTGTAAGATATATAAAAGTAGTATTCAAATTTTCATAATTTACTCAATTTTAGTAGCATTAAAGTGGACTTTTCTATTTATTTAAAATCACTCGCTTTTGGCGACCAGCTGAAATGTTGTCTGTATTTAATTTTTTTAAAGTAGTGCAGATATAACTTCATGCCCATGATTCCGTCAAATTATCAGACAGTAAAGTTGTGTTCTTTTAATTGTTTACAAAATGCTCTATTTATTGTGTGTAGGAAGCATTCTAATGGAGATTAATCCATGACATCATGGTCTATTAAAAGCTTAAATATCCAGTTTATTTTTTTCTGTGACTTCCTTTTTCATACGTCTCTCAAATTACGCAGATTTTAAACAGAAACCATATTCTTAACCTTATTCAAAGATGGAAGATAATCAAGATATCAAATAGTTGTTAAAACAATGTAAACAGTTTTAATTTCAGAATAATATGTAATCGATAGTTGGAAATAAGGCAAAAACTTATTTTTAAAAAATTACTTAAAATAGGTAAAAATGAGCACAACTATCAAATGGCATCATTAAAAAGATTTTTTTTTTTTTTTTCAATTTTCAAACTATGTTAAAATGTACTTTTTGCAATAATATTTTGAAAAGTTATTGTGAGAAAGCACTAAACTGAATTTTTTAATTAATTAATATTCTAACTAAAATTTCTGAAAAATTGTTCTGTGCTGCCCATTCCCGACCTCCAGTTTATACATATTAAAAATTTATTACTTGTAGGTTAAACGTTCTGACCTGTAGAGCACCACAGACACATACACATCATCTTTATAAAGCTCAATGTGTGTGTGTTCGTGTGTGTTGGCGCTCTACAGGCCAGATTGTTCGACCTACAGCTACCAAATTTGGTACGTGTATACCTTGGAAGTCGGGAATGTGCACCTGTGGTCCCTTTTTTTTGGAAATTTTAATTAGAATTTTAATTATTAATTAAAAACTAACTTTCCCGACAAAAAAATTCATTTCCCCCACCGCCAAATGAATAAGGCTTGTTTTCTTTTCCACGCTAATGAGGCTAGGCTTAACATTTTTCGACAGATTATTTCAAATGATTCTGCTTACTTTCTTCATGTTCGATGCATTTAAAATTAAACATTGTTAATTAATAAATCTTTCAGATTAATTCTGAAGTACTTTTGAATTAAAATAAAACAGAAAAAAAAGAAATTAAAAATTTCTAATCTGCGTAGCGTTACCCCAACTGGCGTAGAAAATTCACGTATTTACGTTACCATAACTGGCGTTGAAAATTAACGCATGCGCATTGTGTTCTAATTGTTGACAACTATTTTCAACGGATGTGGACTTGATTTAAATTAGTTTTAGGTTAGTTTTATGCTTTTGTAATTAAATTGTATTTATGTTAGTCATATATTTTTTTTGTATATGCTTATAGTTTTAAGTACATCGTTTTTAAGTAGTTTTTTTAACCTATTTTCGACCGATTATTTTAAACGATTGTGTTTATTTTCTTAGTGTTTGATGCATCTAAAATCAAACATTTGAATTTGAGAAAATTTTGCTGACAAATTCTTGTGATTTTATATAAATTAAGAAATATATTCTTTAGTGCCCATAAGGTTTAAATGGTCAGTGACTCTGTTTTCAGTTATCACATTATTAAAAAATGCATTGTTTCAGTAAAAAATAATATTATATTAATTGCAGATTAATCATTTCCACTTTAATTTAAAGCATGAATTCTACGGGAGCTAACAGAAAATTAGAGACTGAAGGCCTTTGTAATATTATGAGTGAATTATATGACTATCAAAATTTGAAGTTTTGAAATATGTTAATGAAGAAGCTATTAAAGTAGGAATTACATAAAATATTTAATTATTAAAATTTTAACGAGCATTAAGATTGGTGAACCGGCTGGTCGCCAAAGGCGGCTAGTTAATAATAAAGATAGATTGCCCATAGCTGAAATTCTATCAAAGATTAGAATTTGAAAAAATAGCATTTAAATGTAAAATGACATTCAAATGCATGTAAATGTAAAGATAAAAATAATTGTGATTATTCAAAAAATAGACATAGAAATTAAATTCTTAGGAATTTATGAAGAAACCTGTTCAAACATTATGGTTATTAAATAAAAAAATCCCTGATTGCGCCAAAAAATCAACTTTTAACTGAGTACGTACCTTAACTATTACTTAAAACATAATTACAGTAATTACGAAATTGAGATAAGTTCAAACAAATAATTTCCTTGGAGTAAAAATCAACGTCCTCTCATCGGAATGTGTGCGTGCGTGTGCGTGAAGAGCATAATTATGTGTGTGCTGTCTCTGCATGACAGATTATTTGATGCGGGCTAAGATATACTTTGGAGCGTTAGAATGGATTCCTCGGATGGATTTTTTTGTAATTTTAATTAATTAAAAATTAAGCTGAATATTGGTATTTTTTCATTATAACTTCCGATATTATTACGGCATAAAAATAAATTTTACATCAGCATAAAATTCAAATAATGATCTTTCAGTGAATCCGATAATTTGTATTGCAAGTTTTTTAATCCATTTAAAATAAAATATGGTAATGTTTTAAATATATTTTACAACAATATACTGTTTTACTGATTTTTGCCATTAGTTAAAAAATATTTTTTTTAATTATGTGAGATTTTGGAGTTTGTTGATAACTCCTGAAAATATTGTTGCACAAAATTTATTTTCACACCATTTTAAAATGTAAAAGAAAGTATTTTCAGTGATATGGGTTTCATAGCTTAACATTTTTTTTTCAAAATAATCATAATAAGTGTAAGCCTGTTAAATAATGTTTAATGCTTTCATGTTTATAAGAATTTGATACTTAAAATTTCTTATTTAGAATATCATGAGCCTCAAACTATGTAAAAGAGATTCAATCAAAATAATTTCAATCAATTCAAAATTAGCTGGTCGTCAAAAGCGGCTAGTAAAAAATAAAAGTTGGAATGAGAGGAATCCTGGAAATTATTTGTTTAAATTAAACACGGTTTATTTCTTTAAAAAATCTGTACGAACAATTCACGATAATGAAGACATCAGGATAATCTCATTCAAAATAAGGGACATCTTTCCATATAGCTCAGACTTATCGCCATTTTTCTTGAATAGTTGGTAAGGGAAACATATTTTGTTCCATAGTTTGAAACTCAGAAACCGAGAATAAATGAAGCAAAACAAGGCAATCTCAACTAGAATAATGAGAAATATTATACCATAACAAAATAAATTAACATTAGAATCTAGACAAAAAATTAATTCTGCTGTATTCATCTTCTATTATTTATTCTATAAAATTTCTCTTACAATTTCTATTTATATGTGGCTTTCTTTTAAATGCCATTATAAAGTTGAACAAAAAGTTGAAAATTTTTTCACAAAGTAAAGTTTATCATTTTTTTAAAAACATTACAAAAGAAATTGCCATTATAAACTGACACCTTGAAATTAACTAATTTTTATAAGTGAAAAATGGATTTATGAAAAAATAAAAAAACCACGAACACAAATTATAACAATTTTTCAGAAATTCTTTGCTGAGTTCCTTTTTTCATAAAATGCTAAAAGAATTTTTTTCCAACAGGATATCTTTTTCTGAAAATGAATCATCGAACAGAGAACATAAATAAGAATATCTTTCATCTTTTTTGTTCTGTTTTGCGAATTTTTTTTTTATTTCCTGTCTCGTTTTTGTTTTTCCAACTTTCATAAACACCTGCTACGTTTGTCTTTTCTGAGAAATTTCATCAGATCAGAATTCTTTTTTTATTCTTTTCAATTTGATTGGCTGATAAAGTATTATATCCTTTTACTGGTTGTTTCGTGAGTGGTATTCGCAAAAATAAAAAATAAGCGATGCTTTTAATTTTTAGCTGTTCAGTTCTGTTCGTGCATTGAAATTTCCGTTGATGTTAATTTTGAGTCAGTTGTGTAAATTGGGTTGATATTACTAATTTATAACATGGAAAAGACTATGTTACCGATTTTTTGTCGCACGCTATATGTTCCGGCTGTCAATTTTACTTTGACAGAACAAACTAATTCTGGCTGTTTCAAAAGTCAACTTACTTTTAGCGAAGTTGGCAGACATCATAGATCTAACTCTTTAGAAGAACTATCAAGTGCCAACGGTTTAAATGAATTGAAATCTGGACCTAGTTCTAGCAGTTTGAAAAGATGTTCTGGTCCCAAAGATTTGGAAGGGCAACCTATACCTAGCGGCTTAAAAAGACAACTTAGTTTGAGGGATTTGAGAAAAACATCTAGCTTCAATGCCATGACAGGACAAACTAGCTCCAGTTATTTAAATGGTCAATCTAGTTCCAAAATTTTGAAAAAACAGCATAATCCAAGTAATTCTAAAGAACTGCCTGATGTGAGAAAATTTAAAATATCATCTTGCTCCAATGTGTTGAGAGGAGAAGCCAATTCCAGTGTTTTGAGAAAAAAGTCCAGTTGTAGTGATTTGGTAACGCATTCTAGTGAACAAACCAATACTAGTGATTTGAAGAAACAATCAGTTTCAAATAATCTGAATAAGCGTTCTGGAGAGCAAACTAATATTAGGGATTCGAATAAACGACCAGTTTCAAGAAATCTGAGTCCGCATCCTGGAAAAGTAGCCAATATAAGTGATTCGAAAAAACGACCAAGTTTAAGCAATCTTAGTCAGTATCCTGGAGAATCAGCCAATGTTAGTGATTCGAAAAAACAACCAGGCTCGAGCAATCTTAGTCAGTATCCTGGAGAATCTGCCAATGTCAGTGATTCGAAAACACGACAGAGTTCAAGCAATCTGAGTCAGCATGCTGGCAAGCAAACTAATACTAATGGTTGTAGAAAGCAGCCAAGTTCTGGAATTCGTCCTGGAGTACAAGCCAATATTGTTGATTTGAGAAAGCAGCCATGTCCTAGTAATATGAATCAACATACTGGAGAACTAGACAATACTACTGACTTTAAAAAACATTCAGATTCAAGCAATCTGAGTCACCATGTTGGTAAGCAAACTAATACTAATGGTTGTAGAAAGCAGCCAAGTTCTGGAATTCGTCCTGGAGTACAAGCCAATTTTGTTGATTTGAGAAAGCAGCCATGTCCTAGTAATATGAATCAACATACTGGAGAACTAGACAATACTACTGACTTTAAAAAACATTCAGATTCAAGCAATCTGAGTCAGCATTCTGGAGAACAAAGCAAAATTAATGAATTGAGAAAACAGATAGATAGTATTACTTTGAGTCAGCATCCTGAAGAACAATCCAATATTAGTGATTTGGGAAGACAGCTTGATTCTATTCATCTGAGTCAACATCCTGGTAAACAAGCCGATACTAAGCTTGATTTTAGAAGGCAGACAAGTTCTAGCAATCTGAGTCAGAATTCTAAACAACAAATTAATGCTAGTAATTTGCAAAAACAATCATGTTGTAACAGTTTGAAAGAAAATTGTTATCCCAAAGAGTTGAAAAGAAAACTTACTCCAATGAGTTTGAAAGAGAACTCTAACTTGAATTATTTAAAAAGACCATCTAATTGCAGCTTTTTTGGAGGACAAACTGATTCCAGAGATTTGAGTGGTAAATCTGATTCCAGCGATTCGGAAGAACTAATTATCTTCAATTATGACCTGGAAGGAAAAACGCATAACCGCAAGTCACCGGAAAATTCAAGGTAATTTTTTTAAATAAATTTTTTGAAATAAAAGAAAGATTTTATATAATTTGTCTACGAAATCTTTCAGTAAATAATAACATATTAAAAGAGAGAAATTCTGTGTACCATAAAGGAAATGGTGAAATAGGAAATATATTATGAATATAGCATGCATTTTTAACAAACTATAGATATTTAAACTATGAAGTAATGAATCCAAGAATCTTATATGCCGTTATAAGAATTATAACTGAATTTTAAATTTTCTTATTAATATGTAAGATTCTGGTAAGAGTTGAAATATACGGTACAAGATTTTTGCCGCAATTGCTTCTGAGTACGTCAGAAAAGAAACAGAAAGTAATATAAGCTGTACAATGCCATCTTGTAGAATCCGGTACATGGCGGCAAATGACAGCAAACTGTAACGTCTTTAAGACGATAAGTCGCCAAATGTGTTAATATGTTTATTAAATTTCTTATTCCATTAGTTTGGTGAGTTTTGATAAGTTTGGTTAAAGTTTTTTACACCTTAGTGAGAAACGGATATAATTTGAAATTGTTTTTTTTTTTGATAAATTAAGCCAAAGTTTTTCACAAATGTCTTACTTATTATGAAAGTGTGCACTCATATTGATCGGATACCAGTTTCTCCGTATGGTGGGGAAAATTTTAGCGAAACTTATCAAAACTTACCAAACTAATATAATGAGAAAATATTTTAAAAGTTAACACTTACCTTTAAAAATTTACAACTTGCTGTCATTTGCCCTCCTATACACGATTCCCCAGTATGGCCAATTACACTAATTTCAAAAAGAAAGGTTTTAAGACGAAAAAGTCAAAAGTGACATTGTTCATTTTGAAAAATGACTAAATAAATAATACCTTCAATAACTATAGCAAAATAATATTTCCCACATTTTACGATAGAGAATATTTTTTGACTCAGATGGATATTATGGAAGCCAGAGTTACTGCATTTAAAATTGTAATTCGATGTAATGAAATAAGAATCCATTAATTCATTAAATCATTTTCTCCTATCTAAAAGCCTAATAATATAAAACAATTTATCTTTGTTTACCATTAACTACTGGAAATGTACTGGAATTTTCAAAAATAACAATGTTTGGCATGATAAAAAAATATGGAAATAATTTTGACTTTAAATTTGAACCAAGATTTTTATTTATTTAAAATTATTTATCTGTTAATCGAAAGTTTTCAACGCCAGAAGGACGCGTTTCAATATTTTTTCTTCTTTTTTCTAATTCTTGGTTGTTTTATTCTTTAACATTCAATACAAATTTTGAATTCCAAAAATGCATTCATTTCTGATAAAGTGAATAATGGTTTTAAATATCTTTTGGATTAAATTAATTATACTTTTAATTTTTTGAAATTCATTTTAATTATTTTTGAATTGGAAATAAACATTTTTTGTTTCTGGATTTAAATGTATGAACTTCAGTATGTTTTTCAAACAATCTAGTTATTTGTATGTATAAAGTAATAATTTTTATTTATTAAATATCTTGTTTTCAATTAATGAATTTCTCAGTGATGGATGATATGCATATCTAACGGTATTGCTAATCGTATATCGAATCGTTTGCGTATATATCGATATGCGTATTTGTGTTAGTTATTTTTATTTAAAAATGAGTATTTTCATTAATTAGATATTTTGTTTTAAAATAATGAGTCAAGAACTTCCCTAGCCTATTTTTTTAAACTTCTTTTTTCTAAATTTTGTCTTTGATACTTGTTTTGTTGATTAAATATTTTGTTTTAAATCAATAAATAGATGAGTTCTTGGGCATTTTTTAAAATTTGTTTTATTGATGAAATTTTTAAAAATTGTCAGGTTCATTTCCTATATATCTTGTTTTAACTCCATTAATAGATTATTTTTACTACATTTTTTTTTTCATTTTTTGGTTACTTGAGTGAGTATTTTTATTTATTTCATATCTTTTTATAATTAAACTTAATATTCATAATTTTAAATTTGTACCAGTTGTTTTTATGTTTAAAATGATCAATTTTATTTTTTATATTTCCTGTTTTTAAATTAATAAGAAGGTGAATTTAGCATCCATTTTTCTATGCGCTTGAAAATTAAAGTGTCTGTCTTTACAGAAGAATAATTAAAATAAATTTATCCAAACATTGAATAAACAATGCCTGGATCTTACAAATATTCTGCATCAAATAACTTTTTGATAAAAAAAACTCCTGAATATACGAAGAACTATTCTACAACAAAGACATCATTACCAATAACGAAAAATGAAAAAAGGAACCACTTTGTCCTCAAACCGTGTTTTTTTTTTCTTTTATTTGTTTCCCTCCAACACCACCAATAAGTTTTCAGATTTTGTATTTTAATTTCCATGCCTTTTTTTATTTAATATTTTATTTTAGTGTTTTCTATCAAATTTATGTTTGTTTGTTATTATTTAACTTCTTTTAAATGATGCATATGGAAAAAAAATTGATAAAAATATGCTTTTGTACTTCCACTGCAACATTTTGTGAATATTTTTGGATTCCTCGAAAGCAAAGCAGAGCGATCAATTAAAAATATGAACATCCATCAAGATTCTACGCCTTTATTTTTATTCCTTCTAAACTGTACATTTTGTTAACTATGATCGATGTAAACGTATCAAAAGCAAGATCTGATGCCCAAAGTGCTTAAATATACTGTCTACCATTCATATAAAGTATTTCGTAGTATAGTTTATGGTAAATGAATCATGAACAGGATTCCAAGGTCAGTTGAGGCAGATGGAATATTTATTGTTTTGTTAGATGTTAATGATATTCTACAGAATTTATCAAGATATGCCTTTAAGTTGTGCATATGGTCATATCGTCTTTCCCAAAGTGAACGACTAATTTAGATTTTTATTTTTTATTTTTCATTCCCAGGCAGTACATATTATAAGGGCCTTCCTTAAATAAAATGGTGAATTTAATTTTACATTAACGCATTTTTAAGATGTTAATGTTTTGCAAAGGTTAATTTAATATTCAACCAATTAGAAATTAATTGAAATTTTTATCTTTTTATGGAATTTAAGTTCGGAGGAAATAATATCACTAGAAATATTTTCATATCGTCTTAAAATTCAAAATTTTATCTTTTCAATTATATTAATTCCATTTCCATGCAGTATTTCTTTTATTTTTGATTAATATTTCAAAAGTTAATAAATAGTTGAATATATGCAGACGATTTTGAAATGAAACAATTTATAGATACTCCGTTGCTTGGCAACGGTGAGAATTTAAACCACTCATTCTTTATACTTTGATATTTATGTATATTTTATTTTTAAAATATATTTAGCTAACCTTTTTAGTTCGTTTCAAAGAGAATTCTAAATTTTTCGTATAAATATTTTTTCTCGTTTCTTAAATGCTGTTCATGGTTCTAAATTTAAAGTCAAAAAAATTAAAAATTTCTTTGTTTTCTTTCTTAAAAAAATTAATTAAAATTTACTGCCATCTTTATCTACATCTACTATGAAGTTATATATTTTTCTATATAAGTAGTAAAGAAAAATTAGAAAATTAGCTATCAGAGGTTTTTAAAAATCGTCGGCTTCAATGCATATTCAGTTATAATTTTTAAAAAAATGTTTCAAACTATAAAAGGATTTTATGTATTATAATAAATACATTATACAAAAATAGTTTTAACATCATAAGTATTAGACATGGAAATATTTTAATTCTTAATAAATTAGCTAATTAAGGATAAAAGCTGTTTGTTAGTTCCTTCAAAAAATTAATGCCATTATAACCGCGGTTATTTATTTCTAAACCATTACAGATAGACATAACCATAGCAAAGTAGTTACAGCTGAAAAAATGTTTTAATTGACTTAAAGACTTACAATGTTTTCTAAATTAATAAATACATTGTTGAAAAATTATGAAGTGTAAATTTTTATACTATCCACTAATTCTGTAAGAAATATTTAATAAACTATTCTTGATACTCTTACATAAAAGAAGTTTTATTTTTCTGCAACCAAAAATGACCTAGTTATGAAGTTTTGGTACTATCGTACACCATTTCAATGATTAACTGATGGAAGATCTACCAATAAACAAACTGCTGTTTCTTAAGGAGGTAATTGATTGGCATGAAAAAGAGAATTTAGATTTTCATAATTTATTAATTTTAGTCACAGAATTTTAGTTATTGGAAGTTTTTGTTTAAAATAATGATATCTCAAGAATATTTTATTAAAAGTGACAAATTATATTTGACGCTGTTTAAAAATTCAGATTTCACCATTTTTTACTTTTTCGTATACGCATTACAGAGATAAACTACAGTGCGCGAAAAAAGTATAAGGACAACATGTAATTGCATGAAAATATGGTTTATTTCCATTTCACCTAACTGAACTTTTTATATTTCTTACTTCTGCTGCATAATTTTGCGATAACACTTATACCACATAAAAAACTTAATTTAGCTTCAAAATATTGATTTTACAAAATTTAACATTAAAGGAAATACGGAAAAAATTATAAGGACATGTTGTAAAATACTTAAAAAATGTTTCAATAATCAAGAAAACTACCTTTTTTTTCAATCACTTGAATGAGCCGAGAGGTCATAGATCCTGAAAGATCTTTTAAAATGTCCATAGATATTTTTTCCCAAGCGTCTTTGATAGCGACGACAAGATCTTGTGTACATTGATACTGTGTGCCGATTTTATAAACTTCTCGGGCTAGAAGTCCCCATAAGTTTTCGATTGGATTAAGATCGGGACTTCTCGCAGGCTAATCAAGTAAATTTACAGAATTAGCTTCAAACCAGAGTTTTGTACTCGTAGAAACGTGTATCGAAGCATTATCCTGCAGAAAAATATAGTCCCCTGAAGTAATTAGTGGTGCTTCAGGTAACAAACTTTCTCCTAACATATCAGCATACCTGTCCGAATTCATTTTATGGTTGATAAATACAATTGGAGTGGTTCCATTTGCCGCAAAAGCGCCCCATACCATAACCGAGCCACCACCATATTGACGCCTGGAAAACACTTCCTTGGACTTTCGCAGATTATACCAAAAATAACGAAATCCATCAGGTCCATCAAGATTGAACTTTTTTTCGTCCGAAAAAATTACATCAGCCCACTTTTGACCAAGAGAAATATATTTTTTGGCAAAGTAAACTCTTCTTTTCTTATGATGATTTGTAAGAGGGCGGCGTGACACTAATTTCCCATAAGAAACTTGAGGATGTTTACTCAAAACATTTTGAACAGTCCTTGTTGAGCATGGTAAACTCAAATTTTGTCTAACTTCATTTGCGGTTTCTCTTTTCTCGCAAGCTCTCCTTACTATCATTCTTTTTTGTCGACGAGTGAGAATTTCTGGTCTCCCAGTTCGCTTTTTCATACCATACATCCCAGGATTTTTTAGAAAATTATAAACCACCGTGTTAGATATCTTCATTCTTTTTGAAATTCCCCATCCACTCAATCCACATTCTCGAAAAGCAACAATTTTTCCTTTTTCAGAGTCTGAAAGTTGAGTTCCTTTGGTCATCGTTTAAAAATTCACGCTGAAAGTCGCCGAGTGGGAAATTCTTTTCGCAAATGAATCTTTTAACTCGGAATTGTCATTTTATGCTTTCAAATATGCAAATTTTTAAATAATTACTGGAGAAAAAGCAATGTCCTTATACTTTTTTCCGTTTTCATTTAGGTTTAAAAATAAAAATTCAAATTTTAGCAGATTTAAAATTGAAAATTTTAATTACTTTACGCATAAAATATTTTAGTTTTACTTCTATTTTTTCTACAAAAATTTGCATTCGATTCTGTAAACAAGGCTTCTAGATTTGGCGATTTTTCGCGTGTCCTTATAATTTTTTCGGGCACTGTATAGTGTAGGCACCTATCAAATTTCGTGCCAAATCCACCAACGAGTTGATTGTCTGTCGGTCTGCATTTTCAGAAATGGATAAATTCGGTAATTCAAAAACGCAATGACTTAAACATATCAAATTTTGAATGAACTTTTGTGACTACAAGTGCAGTTTTGTGCCAAATCTTTGTTTCATTCGATACCGAAAAGCATATCTGAAACACAAATTCGAGTCTCCGATACTGTTAACCGCATACCAGGTATTAATCACCAAAGAATTCACCAAGGATGACACGAAATTTTCAGTAAAAATGCTAAATTCAAGTCCAAAAGTTAATATTTCGTAATTATTGCCATACGAGGCGTTTTCTGGCATTACAACCTAGTAGAAAATATGCAAGAAAATTTTTGGAAGACACTCCCACTGGTTTCAGTAGTACATTCATTGACTGAAACATTCTAAATTATAATATTTCAATCATTTAAAATATTTTACTAACTGGAAATATATGTGTATTAATAACATCTTAACTGTTAGGCCACAATCATAGTATACACTACCTATAGTGTTTGCTATAAGCATTATTTTGAACAATGAATTGAATAAAATTGATGTACTAAAGAAAAATAACGTATTGATGTAGTTTAACTGTATCCGCAATCTTTCCAATGGATTTATATTGCCTTCCTTATATTTTTGTTTTTCTTCCAAAATTCATTTAGACTGATATTCAAACATAATAACCTGAAATTTGTGTTATTCAATGTAATATTTTCCTCACATTTTGTTTATTTTTAATTCGTTGAAAAATTTTTATTCAACGAAACTAGTTTACTTTTTTCTCAATTTAATCTTCCAGCATTTTGAGATTTTTTTATTCGAATATTATCCGACTCATTCACTCACTAAATCAGACTCATATTTTCTAATTTCCTTTCCACTGTTCCGAAAAAGAAAAGGGGGGGGGGGGAGGACTGAACCAATATCAACGGATCCATTAGAATGTGAAACAATCTCCTGCCAAGAAATATTAAATATAAAATCCAATTCTTCTCTCTTTTTATCAAATCAATGCCGAAATAAAAAGCGGCAAGAAACTTTTTATCTCTTCGCAACACCGGCACGAACACACCCTCCAAAAATCAGAGCCCCAGATAAAAATCAGTCTCTCCTGCAGCACACCGGAAAAGACACGGAGAGAATTGAAATAAATAAATGTAAAATAAAATGCAAGAAAAAGAGAGA
>JAPMOR010087435.1:126935-308570 GCA_026543865.1 Argiope aurantia
TACTATATTACGAGATTTCGATAGGGATTTTCGTTACACGCGCGGAGAAGGCAGGGGAAACACAGGGAGATTTTAAAAAAGAATTTGCCTCATCAGCGGTATTTTGCCTCTTCACGCGGAGTGTGGGAAAGTTAGACTTTTAGCTGATTCTGCAATTTAACAAAGCTTCTATTGAATTAATTAAGTAGAGACAGTGGAATTGGATCACGAAATAAGAGAATATTTTAGAATAAAATTACTATGGGCTAAATTAAGATAAAATCTTGAAAATTGATTAAATTGAAATTAGAGTTAAAATATCATTATATATATATAAAACCCTTTATATATATATATATAAAGGGTGTCCCAAAATTTAACCAGGATTTGAATTTGTCACCATTTGTGCAGTAAAGTGTTGGCAACCCTATTAAAAAAACCATTTGATAGCTGATAGTTGGGGTTAGTAAATTGAAGCAATACACGATGGAATAACGTTTTTTCATTCTTGAACAATATTTCAAAAATAATGAAAGTCAGGCGGCCACAGTTCGCAAATTTGAGAATTGGCCTCAGAGATTGGATTTCATTTTATGGAGTTATCTGAAGTTAAAGGTCTACGCCAACAAAACCACAAGTAAGCGTGCATTGTGGGAAGAAATGAACGCTGCATCTATGAAATTCAGCCACATGTATGCTTAAAATTTTGGAATCATGGCATCAAAGAGTTGATCATTTTTTGGTGCATATACAGTATTAAAAAATCAAGGGATTAATACTCAAATGTTGGAAGTTATTAGCTCGAAACGTTTACATTGCTTCCAAAGGTGTTGAAGTGACAAGATTAACTTGCAGTGCTAGATCTGCTGATAGCTGGGATAGAGTGCTCTTTTCCTTTAAGAAGCACCTAGCAAATCAGTAATCATTTAGCAACAAATACCTCGAAATGGTTACTTCTCCTTTGGAAATTAAAATCAGAAAGCTTGAATTCGGTAAAATATCTCCATTCTGGCCGGGGGGGGGGATTAGTCAAGGGTCGCTACCAGAATATTCCAGATATTCTTTAAGGGATGGACCACGATATTCAAATCCTCAATAGGATTGGTTACTGCTTCGGAGGACGACTTCCATATGTCTTGAAAAAAGTTGTAACTCAGCTTTATTGGCATATATAATACTAAAAACTCTGTTATGGTAACTTCACAATATTTTCCAGCATTCAGAATGTCGAACAATATTTTCTGGTAAGAGGTAGTGTTGGCTTTAGATATTTTGAAACCTTAGGTAGAGAACATTACATTGTTTAATAAGATGGTCAATTAAGTCTCACAGTTTTAACAAATTCAAAATTTGTTTTAAGTTAATCTTTTTTTATTTTATTTTGTGAATATCTGGGGGGGGGGGTTATTATGATTTCGGGCTTCTCAGCATTCATAACTGAACACAAATTATTAAAGTAGAAGTTCGGTATTTATTATTATATTAATAACTAAGTAAACGTCATGAAACAGACAAAAACTTACTAATTATGTTTGATGAAATTTTAGTATTAACCCATTCACAGAATGTTAAATATTAATATTATCATTCATAGAATTTGCTTTTATTGCAAATGTATTCATTTGGCAACTGCGAAAATAAAGTTTTCAGTCGAATTTGCTTGTGTACTAGCAAAGTACACAAGTCTAGTACCTCTAAGTAAATGCCTAATCTGCCTGCTTGGAAATCCGCCACTGCTAATAAAGAATGCTAGTAGCGACATCGAATAAGTATAAGCATTTTTAATTCCCTTACTTGTTAACCTCTCTCAACCTAGTGGCCCTAGGCCTAGGCCTAGTCTACCTAGTTGGAAATCCAACATTTATAAAAAGGACGATATAGAAAAAGTATGTTAACGATATAGAAAAAGTATAAACTTTTAAAATTGCTATCAATTTTGTATCAGAAGTAATAGTAATTTAATGGCTATTGCAATTGATTTCTCGTTCTCGCAATATGAACAGCTAGACAGGAAATTAAATGTCTAGATAGAATTTTGTACATTTTTAAAATTTTTTAGTTTATTTGACCTTTGAATATTATGTTGCTCTAAAACAACATTCTCTAGACTCTATTCCAAAAATTTGAAAATGAGAAAGGGAAAAATCGGATTCCAGACTACAATCATCATTGCAATAAATAAAGTTAAAAAAAATATATTTTCAATCGATGCAGCACAACTTTTAAAAAAATGAGAAGGTAGACCTAACAAAAATTCCCTAGAAACATCCCTAGCAAATAGAAAAATATACCCTGGAGAAAGCAGTGCATCCGAAAGAAGCGCAGATCTTGCACTGGATACAAAACAACAGAAGTAACAGAATAGAAGACAAATAAGCACGATCATGTTCCGGTTGAATAAAACTGCCCTCCTACATCCATTACGTACTTTTACTCACTGAAACCGGCATACAGCATCCGGAGAGAAAGCCCACTCCCGAAAAATTTCTCTATTCTGAATAAGCCCCCCCCCATCCCTTCCTTATATCTGAGAAGTTTTTTTCCCCCTTAAAAAAGACAGAAATGCGCTTCTTTCTGCATACAAGAGACCGTTCGGATCTCTGGTAACGTTGTCTCGGATCTATAAAATAACCGGCCGGCTCAACGCTGGATGGGCTTTACCTTTTTATTTGCATTCTCTTCTTCTGAAATTCCGCGCATAAAATAAGTTTTGCAACTGCCGAAGGAAAAAGCGCAAGAGATTTGAATCCAATCTCTTCTTCGGCTGGATATTGATTGATGGAAATGCATTTCGAACGATGTTTTTCGCCTCTGTGGCGCCACCTATCGGTTGCAAAATATATTATTTTTTTATTTGCTAAGCCGTTATTAACAGTGATGTTGAAAGCAAGCGATTAAACTGGTTGAGAATTCTGCGATAAAAGGTTACGGTTTCAAAAATGACCAAAATTTTTAAAAAAATCGTTAAAAGTGAGTTTTTTTAACCATTTAAGCATAAATGAGGTATTAATTTTGAAATAATATATGTGCTGCTGAATTTCCGATCGTCTGTGACAATAGACAATTAAATTTAGAAATTCTGTAGCAAAATGTTAAATAAATATTAGTTTAGTTTATGCTCCAACCGAATAAACGAGACATTTATATACTGTGGTTTTCGTTGTGTTATACTTTTTTTCCCCTTCTAAAAACATCGTCGTAAGGTGTTTTTTGCGAGTATCACTTTTTAATGCACCTGCAATTTTTTCAATGCAAAGAATTTATAAAGAGAAAATTTATATGTTATTTTTATATATTAAAAAATGTATAATTTATATAAAATTATACTATTTTTTTAATATATATTTATAAATAATATAAATTATTTTTTTAAATATATATTTATATATAGAAAATTTATGTATTAAATTTATATATCATAAATATTTTAATACTCATACTGGAAATTTATTTTACCAATTGTTTTTTCTGTTAATAAATAATTCACATAGATTTTCTATAAATGTCCAGCCGCCGTCTTGGCCAAGGGTTGATCTGGGAGTCGCGGGTTCGAATCCCGAATCGGGCATGGTTGATCAGGTATTCCTTCTATTTTTTCTATGAGGTGCGTGAATGTAAAAAGGGGTTGTGCAAGCGAATGCGACGCATGAAGTAGCTAAGTTGTACTCTTGGCTCTAATTGGAACTACTGAAAAAACAAGAGACGTTTACTCGGTTTAAATCGCTGGCAGATTACTGTCAGTGGGCTTGCAAAGTGCCGTAAATCACAACAACATAAATATGCAAGCCTTGCTGATTTCGATAAGCATAAGTGGGCTTACAAAGTGCCGTAAATCACAACAACATAAATATGCAAGCCTTGCTGATTTCGATAAGCATAGTTTATATATTTTTGTAAAGTTTTTTTTTACTTTTTTTAATCTTTTAAATGAATAATTTTCTCTCTAATTGGATTGCAGGAGTCATATTAACTATAATTTCACGAAATACTTGAGGTTTTATGTATTTCATGTCGTTTTTCTATTGATATATAACATTTATAAATGATAATTTTGAAAAATACGATTATAAAATATTTTAGAGTTTGAGAACAAACGTATCTATATTTATAAAGCAACGCACATCCATATTTATAAAGCAGGTATGTTTCTCTGAAGTTTATACATAAATCTGTCAAAATTAAAACAGTGAAATTTGGAGCATAGATAATCGTAATGATGACTCAATGCATCTCTAATACTAGATTTTAAAATTTGATGTAGAACATTTTTATTGAATATTTTGTATTTTTTGTAATTTTAATTATTGTAGAAAAATCCTGTGACCTATTGAAAAGAAAAATCAGTTATTGCTATTGAGAAATATATTTTACACACAATTTTCAGAATTTCGAAAGATATATGAAAATCTAACGCTTTTCTCGAAAAAATTGGAAACTAAAATTCCTGCATCCAACATTCTATTCCTTAATTTTTTCCCAGTTTTTTCTGGTTTTTATTTGAATATTTCTCGCTAATTTAAAACAAAAACGATCAAAATACTTTTTCATTGAATTTTAGTATTTTTTTTTTTTCTGATTCGATTAAAAATTCTCTTTGTTGATCCAAAACAGAAATGCAGATCGGCAGCCAGATTACGAAGATCGGCGGTGTTTCATTTCTTCGATGATTTTGCAAGAAGTCAAATTCTGATACAAAAAAACATGAAGGTTATTTTTATATAATTTAAAATCTAATTGCACCGTTAGCGACAAACTTTCTAATTTCATTATCTCTCTCTCTCTCTCTCTCTCTTTTTGAACTTCTTCATTTTTTAGTTATTTATTTAAATTTTTATTGTCTGCTGTTAATGGAAATTATTTTTGTATCATTTATATTCTACTAGCATCATTTGCAAACTTATTCTCTAATTTCACTGTTTCTTTCTCTCTTTTATAGAGCAACTTCATTTTTTGTCATTAATTTCGATTTTTATCGTCTGCAATTCATAAAAAGAAATTGTATATAATTTCACTTCTAATAATATTGTTTGCAACAATTCTAAAATCATTCTTTTTTCTCTTCTTTAGATCCTTTCATTCTGTTATTATTATTTTTTTTTTCAATTTTTTTACAATTACCAAAAGGTACAATTATTTTTACAAAGGAAAACACACATGTAAAATCATTATTATTATCTTTACTTCGTTTTCATACTTTATTTTATGTTATTGAAATTTTGATACCACTGATATTCATTATGTTACACGCAATGCCACGCGGATTCTGCTAGTATATAATATGAAAATGTAAAAAAATATTTTATTGCAAAACGAAATAATTACTAGGGCATTTTGTAAAATACCTTAAATTCAAACAGTGCTTTTTAAAGAAGTAAATAAAAAGTGGAAGATGCTTAATGTTTCTATAGAAAAGAAAAATAGCAGACGGTTACATAAACAGGGAACATTTAAACATAATATAGGAATATTTCGCCCCAGACATTTTCAGTAGTTTAGTAAGGGTAACTGGCGCCTAGTAAATATTATTTCTGGGGCTTTGAAAGTCTCCAAGACTATCAAAACCAAACACATTTATGTTTTATCTGCATAGTCTTCTCCCCCCCCCCTCTCCGTCGTTACACTACTGAAAAGATGTCCAAAGAATAAGAATTAAAAAAATTTTGTAAACTTATTTATAACACTATTTATAGTGAAAGCTAAAATCGAGTTTATTATTTATTATATAATGTGTTGCAACAGAAAAATAAAGTTTTAAACTGAAATAAAAACTTACAAAATTCGAAATGAGAAAATTATTGCCATTTTACTGAAAATATATTTAAATATTTCTTTCAAATAAAGAAATCATCTAAAATTTATAAAAGTTCTATATAGTCCACTGTATAAGGACTTGCTTTAAATGAAGAACATACTTAATACTATTGCCTTTTAAAAACTTTTAACCATTTCGTTCTTTATGGGAAGTTGGTCCTATTAAGGAATGCGTTTGCAATGTTTGGTTCAAAATCAGAGTACCCCCCCCCACACACACACACATACATCAGTTTGGATTAACAGTGAAAAAAAAATTTTTAATTCATGTTTGTTTCAAATGTATGAAATATATCACAAGATATTATCTTCAATGTTCTTACATTTTTATTTCGTTTATAAATAAATTAATAATTTACAAGATAATAAATATCAGAATAGATTACCTTTAATGTTCTAAGAATTCATTTAGTTTATAAATAAATATTGAATAATCTAACAGATGATAAATATCTCACAACCGATTATCTTTAATCTTCTAAAATTTTTATTTAGTTTATAAATAAATACTGAAGAATTTACCAGATATTGAATATAAATTACCAAAATAATTTACCAGATACTGAATAATTTACTAGTTATTGAATATCGAAAAGATTATCTTTAACACAACAGATTATCTTTAATCTTCTAAAAATTTTATTTAGTTTATAAATAAATACAGAATAATTTATTAAACAATAAATATCTCGCAACAGAATATTTTTAATCTCCTCAAATTTTTATTTAGTTTATAAATAAATACTAAAAAATAATTTATTAGATAATAAATATCTCACTACAGATTATCTTTAATCTACTAAAATTTTTATTAAGTTTATAAATAAATACTGAATAATTTGTTAGACAATAAATATATCACAATATATCTGAACAATATATATTAACACAATATATATTAACAATCTGAATTTTATTTAATCTATAAAAAACAATGATATTAACAATATATATGAACAATATATATTAACACAATATATATTAACAATCTGAATTTTATTTAGTTTATAAAAATTACTGAATTATTTACTAGATGACAAATATATCACAATATATTTTCTTTAATGTTCGTACACTTTTATTTAGTCTATAAATAAAAGAATAATTTACTAGATGATAAATACCTCACAATAGATAATCTTTAATGTTCTTAAAGTTTAGTTTGTAAATTAATTAAGAACAATTTACTAAATGACATTGTCCGAAGTCATATTTGCGTCAATTTTCCATTGTATGTTAAGAGAAATTGTTTAATTTGGCTTTGTTAAAAAAATTTTTATACATAATACATTTAAATTTAAAAAACAAAAATTTGAAATTTTTTTTATTATATTCACCATATTTTAACTCGTGTTTTAATACCTAGAATGCAGTTGCGGATTTAATATGAAACTACATCCGTAAAGCCTTGTTAGCCATCCGTGTTAAAGCCTTTTGCCATCCAATATAGTAAATTCGTCTTCGGTATAACAACTCGATGTATATCGAATGATTTTTATACCACTAGAATTTGCAGTTGTAACATCAAATTTCGAATATTTTGTTTAGCGTGCTTTTCGTCATTTGGAATTTTAATATGACAATACCTGTGTTGAAAAATAATTCTGAATTGTTTGTTTGTGGTTTATTGATGCAAGAGAGCCATATTTGGCCATACAGCGCCCAACAAATGATTAAAATCGAATTATATATATAAAAAGATACATATTAAAACTTAAAAGCGAATTTATCAGCCAAAAAACACTTAGCAAGGAGAAAAATAATAAAAATTATGTCATCTGAAAGTGTAAAAATCAGGAGAAAAAGTAAAACAATGAAGCAACTGAAATTCTGAAACTCAGAATGCATTAAATCCATTATACTTGTATTCTCTAATTATTGTCGTATTTTTCTAGCTCTCAGAATAAATATTTTATTTTACCATTGAAATACGAAAGAAATAGAAATAAATAAAATTAATAAATTTAAAAAATTTTATCGCCCTTTCCCTTTTTAAACTTTCGCTGAGTCTTCAGAGTAAAGCGGGAGGGGCAGGAAGCAGAGATCGTCCCGCCTACCGAACTCCTTTTTTTTTTATCTGCTATTAAGCTGATTAGGCCGAGTCTAGACCTACGAATACTGAAGAAATCCATTAGGATTTTGAGGATTAGTTTAGAATGAAATTAATTTAAAACTGATTTATTTAACAATTATTAAACTTTTGTTGGTTTTTTACCCCTCCCTCCCCCCCGTACACGTAGTGTAGAGAAAGTATAGCAATCGTCGAAAAATTCAAATTGAAATTTTTGCGAATATCCGTGTTTTAGATTTCCCTGAGTTCGAAAAAACATATTTTTAGAAAATATCCGTCTGTCTGTGACAAAAATAACTCAAAAACGCTTCGACCTAGACGGTTGAAATGTGGTATATGGTCTTAACACCAAGTTTGCAGATTTCTGTCAAATTTAGAGTTAACTCTGTTCAGAGGAAGTCCGTCTATCGGGTTATTCGAATATAAGTTAACACGAAAATTGCTAAACGAAAAGAGATAGATAGATAAAATTCGGTTCATAAACATCTATAGTGTAGACATCTGTGAAATTTTGAAACAACCCAACAGCTATGGGTTAATCTTTTGACTAACAATTTTTTTTAAATCTTTTTCTTTGCAATCGCGTGGAAAATGAAGATAATAGCTTCTGTATTAGACAAATCTGTTCGGTTTTTTTTCCCCAAATATTTCGCCCCTTTGTTAGAACTTAATGGCTCCCTCCCCCCTCCCACCAAAGCAACTATTTTTACTTAAAACTATTTAAGCTGATTTTAAAATGTTAGTGGCATTAGTATATATCCCGTCGATAGTCAAAGGGTTAAATATCTGTCGGTCTGTATTTTCAGAAACATGTGAACGCGATAATTCAAAAACGGAATGACATAAATCTATCAAATTTGGTATAGGATTTTGTGACTACAAATGAAGTTTTGTGTCAAATCTTCGTTTAAATCGGTTGGGAGAAAAACATGTCTGAAAAACAAATTTGATTTTTAGATATTAACGCATGCCAGTGATTACTCAACAAATAACTTAACAAGGTTAATACGATAGATTCAATAAAAATGCTAAATTCACGCCAAAAATTACTTAATAGCTATTGCATGCCAGTGTTGTGTAAAATGCTTTTTGGCATAACAAATTTATTAAAGTATGCGAGAAAGTTTTGGGGTGACAACTCCCACTTGTTTAATTTGCTATTAAGTTGATGAGATTAAATCGAGACCTACGTATACTAAAGAAATATCCGCCATGTTTTTAAAGATTAATTTAGACTAAAATTCATTTAAAACTGAATTATTAAATAATTACTAAACCTTTGCTGTTTATTTAAACTTTTATTTATCTATTTTACTTTCTCATATACGAAGTATATATAATTAGAATCGACAGAAAAAAAAATCGAACTCGAGATTCTGATGAATCTCAGAATTTCAGACCTCCTTAAGTCCTAAAATCATACTTTTTGGAATTATGTCTATCAGTGAACAAAACTCAAAAATGCTTTGAACTAGATAAATGAAATTTGGTATGTAGTCTTTACTCCAAATTTGTGAATATCTATGAAATCTTGACTCAATGTATTCACATGAAGTCTGACTAGCTGAATGTCTTAGTATATGTGAGCAAATTAACTGCAAAACATAAAAAGCTAGATGGATAAAGTTTGGTACATAAATGTAACATCTAAAGTGTGTCTATCAAATTTGGAACCAAATCTATCTAACTTACTTAAGCACGAATGTAAGCGAGACAGCTAAAGAAACTCAACAATTTTTGTAAATGAAACTTAGTATGTGATCTTGTTACTAAAATTGTAGTTTTGTGTCAAATGTTGATTCCGATCGATTGATAATATAGCTTTCAAGAAGCATAGTATTCGATTTTCTTTTTCTATGTGGCATCAAGTGCTAAAATGCTGTATTCTTGAAAATAAAAAATTCCTCTCGGCAAGCTGGAATGTAAGGGGAGATTACATTACTATTTTCAAATTCCTTTTTTCAATCCTTAGGCAAAAACCAAGGGAAATGATCTTCCCAGAACGTTCTTGTATACCCTCAAATTACCCCCCCCCCTTCTCCGTCTCCCCGCATAAAATTGTTTACTCCTTGTGCATTTAAACAATTTCGAACTACGGAAAAGAAAGAAAAGTGAAAGCTTTATTTCATTTTCTTTTTCAAAACTGGCAACATAAATTGCTGAAGTTAGAAACAGTCAAAATTAGGGCTTGAAAATCACTTTTTAGCCCCTAACTTCTAAGATATTACAATTATGAAAAAACTAAATACAAAGTTGTTTGTCTTAATAGGGCGCTGATTTGGCTAAATTCAATTAGTTTTTTGCCTTCAATAAAGAAAGTTATAGTGAAATGAAAATTTCAACCCTTTTCCCCATTTCCACCCGCTTTGAGCTAGATGCCCCATTTACGAAATCATCCGAAGTTTTTACATTTCTAACAGCAGTTCCAAGCCAGTTAAAATCAAAACAAAATTTCTCTAATTATCTTGTTCATAAGATAACTAGCTCTCTATATATCTCTCTTGCTCTCTCTATATAAACTTTTGAACGAAGGGTGGTTCTAGGGTTATGTTTCTAGGGACCATGGTCGGTGAAGAACTGCAGAAGTTTTCCTGAAATCTTGACATGAGAATCAATCTGACTAGTCAGTCTTCCTATAGGATACCTACACCTAAAATCAGAAAATGCGGAACTCTTGAAATAAAAGATTTCTTTTTCTCCATAATTACAAATTTTTCATTTCATTTGGACTAAGGGATTGACAAAAAATTTTAACCTGCCCCCGTCGAAATCAGCCTTAGGGAATTTTTTTTATCCACATGCATGTGATTACGATAATGCAAAGAGCTAAATAAATGAAATTTTGCACATAATTTTATGATCACAGTTGTAGATAAAGCATTAAATTTTGGTCCAAATCTGTAAATGACATAGTCATCTATTGGTCTGTATATTCACGTGCTTCTGCAACGAGTTATATAACTAAAATTTTTTTAGCCATAAAGTTTATCTGTGCTAAAATTTTGAACCAAAAGTCGTGAAAGAATTCGACCAGAATTCATACACAATATTACAATATGAAGTGCAAAACGCATCATATTGTGTCATTGCGCAACAAATCGGAGTTTTGGGGAGAGGGCACTTACATTTGTAAATAAACTGCCGTGATCTTTGAGCGTTCTTCATCTCTCTCCCTGGCTCATCCTTACTGTAACCTTGATGGATGCTTGCGTATACAGAAGTAGAAAAAAAAAAGATGTCAGATTATTAATGTTATGAAAATGGCGAAGAGGGTTATAATTTCCTCTCTAATAACCTTCATTAATTGTAGATACAAAAAGAAAGAAAAAGTTATTAAGTTATTTTGGAAAATTCATTTTTATTTCGGTAATAAAATGTTCTATAAGAGGAATTCCCAAACTGTGGATAGCGAATCTATTTTTGGTGAATTGTGACAAGATTTTATCCTTGTCAATTGCAATGAGGCAACGAAATATATCTTTGCATCAACTGCTAAATTTTTATGTGGTCTTACGACACACATTAAAAATATGTTTTATAAAATTATATTTAATAATAAAAGTTTTTTTCAATCATAAAAATTCTTTGTTTGGTATATAACGCCTGTTTCAGAAAAAACGTGTGTTGTTCATTTTTAGAAAAATACATTCCGTTTAAAATGAAATTGATCTCTAACGATGCAGTTTTTAAAAAGTCGGTCATTTCAAGTTTTTTAAGAGCTTGGAAATCTTTGCTGTATAAGGTTTGATAATAGAAAAGAAAATAATTTCTTTTTTAAAT
Organism: Argiope aurantia; assembly: GCA_026543865.1. NCBI lineage: Eukaryota > Metazoa > Arthropoda > Arachnida > Araneae > Araneidae > Argiope > Argiope aurantia. The sequence goes on from JAPMOR010087435.1 coordinate 138,577, forward strand.
GGAAAAAATCATTCTTAAATTTTAATTCTTGAATATATTTCATATCCTTTTTTCTGTTGGTAAAAGTTTATAGGCATACATAAGAAGTTACTATTTTCTAAAAATAAAAAATTTTAAAAACGTTTTTTGCATTCATTTGAAACTTTTTTGACGTTTTTTAAAAATCTTTTTGAAACTTTATTTTCAAAAATATCGCATTCTTAAAATCTGTAATAAATGTTTCTGCAACATCATATTACATCTATAAACACTGTAATCACGTTCTTTTAAATGCATAAGGTTTTATAGCATTTCAGTTATTTTTACTTTCTCCTATCATGTTTATAAAATTTTAATTTTATTTATAATTAATTATTTCAAGAAGAAAATTCCATCGCAACACCACGAGAACAGTCTACTTTGATATGTTACCATAGCAACCGTATGACGTCCATCCAATATGTTTTGTTTTCAACTTTCTGATTCATCTATAAGCTCTATTTTATTTATCTTTTTTTAAAAGTATCGTCTGTCGAAATGTCTTTTTTAAAATCTCTCGCTTGAGAGCGGGAATAAAATTCCATCAGTTATTTTTACTTTTGCGTGCCATGTTTATAAAGTTTTAATTTTATTCATAAATAATTAGTTTAAGGACAAAATTTCATCACAACACCACGAGGACAATTTACTTGGCTATGTTGCCATAGCTACCATATTACGCTTGTGTAAAACGTTTCGTTTTCAACTTTCTGATTCACCTATAAGCTCTGTTTTATTTTTTTTTTGAAAAAAAAAACTGTTTGACGAAATATCTTCTTTTAAATTGTTCGCTTGAGAGCAGAAATAAAATTCCACTAGATAATGACGAACAACTAAACATATCCTTGGCTACAATATCTTTTACTTTTGTTAGAAATTCAACGCATTTTTATCTTTTTCGAAATGTCAACATCCGGAATGTCAATTGTTATCCCAAGATGCTTTATATTCAATTTACTAAACCATCCATATTTCGCCATTGCAAAGATTCTTTTATAAAGAGATTTGATTTCGTGCGAAGCATGAAAATCAGAAATATTTGCATGTTATGTCCCCGATGAAAACAGTTCTCGAGAAAAAACCGTCGCGAAGTGGCTCTGTTTCATTTTTAGCACGCAATATCACCGAACTATATGTGCACTCAGTAACAAATAACAAACCCAGGGAGACAAGGTATAAAAGGAAAGAATGGTATGCAAAAGACTAGAAAAAGATGAGGGGAGCACAAAAAAGCAGTTTTCCCTGGAAAGGCTCTCTAACAAGGTACATATCACGATTTCAATCTGACCTTCAAAATTGAGCTACTTTCTCTCCCTACATATTTGCAATATTTCTTAGAGAAATTGCATTGCATTTATATTCTTAGAAATTGATATATTTTTTCCATCGTATATGCATTCTTAATGCCGTTCGAAAAAATGTAAAATGGCGATTTATTTCAGTATTCATCAGAGCACGTAATAAATATCATCCTTTTCTCACTTTATTAAATACATGCAAGAAACCGGTCTTCAATATTTTGCAGTAATATTAAGAAATCATTACAAATTACATTTATGATTTTAATAAAAAAATAAATATGAAAAAAATCGAAATCTACTATCTCTAATTTCAAGTTATTTCACGTTATTTTTTTAAAGTCATTGTTTATATTAATTAATTTACGTCATTACCCAAATTATATAGATTTTAAACAATCATGTGACTGTCAGATTACACATTGTCGATATTTAGAACGACGTTTTTTTTTTTTTTTTTTTTTTTTTTTTTTCTCCCTATCTCAAAATCGGTCGAGCGCCAAAAACTTTTTCTCGATGCCAGAAAAAAATTTGTGTGTGAAGATCCGGTTGAAAACGGTGGTTTGGAATGATTGTGTGACTATTGTATTGCGTAATCGTTAATTTTTAGAAAAGCGATGTTTTTTTCCCCATCTCAAAGTAATATATAACTTTCGATACCTCAACTCCCCTCACTTCTGTTTCGCGCTCATTCCCATTTTCTACAGTGTGCTTCTTCGGGAGATAACTTCTTACGACACGGCCCTTTATTGTCCAGACTGGAGAATCGGGTACGTGGTGGCTATTCGCGCTAAGTTGTAAATTTTTATTGGCGATAAGTTGCCAAAGGTGACAGCACTCTTATATCATTTTATAGTGACCCTTAAAGCGAAAAATTGATGCCTCGATAGTGATAAATTGCCAATTTTTTGCCTGAGCATTTTGTGGCTTCAAAAACCTGAAACCAAAACAACATCATGTTCTCGCATGTTAATAAAATAAATCTGAAAATCGCTGCCAACAATTTCCGTAATACAAAAATTCAGAAAATTCGTTGAAATGACTTACGTTATATAAAAATTAATGAAAATGATTTGTGAGAAGAAAAATATTAATAAATTAATGTGGGCAATATAACGAAAAAAAATCGCTCGTAATAACTTACATATTAAAAATTTTCATAAAATCATTTGCATTAAATTAACTTATGTATCAGTTAATTATAATTATATTATCAGATAATGTTCAAGTTATTGATAAACTACAAATAAACGAAATTTAGACAATATAACTTGATTAATGAAGCACCTAATAAATGTCATTTTTTTTCGTTTTATCAAACGCGCGCACGAAACAAATCTGTAATATATCATAGTAACATTAAAAAAAAAACCTTTAAAATATACCTTTAATAAAAGATAATATAAAATAAATATACAAACTGCTTACAACAATTTTCATAATGCATAAATTCTTAAAAATCGTTTGCAGTAATTTACACACTGTAAAAATTAATGAGAGTCATTTGTAAGGGGATAATATAAAGAAAAAACATATCTTCCATGATAACTTACAATTAAAAACTATGGATTAAATTATTTGTAATGGCATAATTATTTTATATATCAGATGGCGGCATAAATTCTGCCCTGTCCATGATAACCTTGAAATAAACAAAATTTAGAAAATATAACTATATTAATGTAGAATATGATATCTTTTATTCTGTGTAACAAATTTCCATCGATCTATTAATTTGCTAATTCCTTTTTACTCTCTTGTATACTTAGTGTAGAGAAAGTGTTCGGACTCGAGATTTTGGCGAATCTCCACGTTTTAGACTTCCCTGAGATCGAAAAACACATTTTTGGAAAATGTCCATTTGTCTGACTGGTAAAGATAACTCAAAAACGCTTTCAGCTAGACGATTGAAATTTGGTATATTATCTTTATACCGAATTTGAATACTTCTGTAACACTGTCAACACCTGTTCAGAAGAAGTCCATCTGTCCGGCAGTTCGAATATAAGTTAACACGATAATTGTTACAACTGTAATCTACAGGTTCTATAAATTTCTTATTAAAATCAGTTTATTAACACAAAGCATAACACAGAGACATTCACAAACACATAAAAGGGGCTCAAACAGAACTACGCCGCAGCGTTTTTAATATCATATCATACTATATTAAAACTCTGACATCATTCAGTGATGTAATGGAAGACCAATCAGAAATCGCCTCTTCATATCCCTACAAATTCTCTCTTGCGTAAGGGCTGTGATGTCACAGTTGCGATCAAGGACAAATTCGTGAATGAGGAATAATCCAATGGCGTAGCAATCAATAATTACAAAACGAAAAGAGCTGGATAGATGAAATTCAGTACATACATAGATTTAACGTCTATAATGTAGACACCAGTCAAATATGGAGCCAAATCCAACAATGGATTGTCTGTTGGACTGCACTTTCAGAAACACGTAAGCACGATAGTTCAAGAACACAATGATTTAAATATATCAAACTTGGTATGAGATTTTGTTACTATAAGTGCAGTTCTGTGTTAAATTTTTTCTTTAAATCTGATGAGAGAAGCATGTTTAATATTAATTTGATTTTTGAATACTCTTAATGCATACCAGGTATTAATCGCCAAATAATTCGCCAAGCATGACAAGACAGATTCAGTAAAAATGCTAATTTCATACTAAAATTTATTATTTCGTAACTGTTGTATACCAGTCCACGTACGGCTTTCCCTGGCATGATAAGTTGATTAGAAGGCATGTGAGAACATTTTGGGGTAACCACTTCCGCTGGTTTAAATGGCAAAACGCGTTCAAATCATTAACTTGTACCTTTTGAGGTTTTCTTTCACTAAAGCACTCGCAATACCATCAAAAACGTCGGACGGCTTGGTTGATCTTCCCGTGTAAAATCATCACTCTGAAATCTACATTTCTTTTTTGTACAATCATCAGAGCAGCAGCACGGTGTAAATAACCCGCGATTTTTTTTTTTTTTGTACAGTTCCAACATTTACGCCTTTCCGAAATTCATCAAATTTTACATGTATAAAATAAACTTTTTAATTCTCCATTTTTTAGAATTTGTCGTACTCAAAAAGAATTTATTTTATTAATTATCAACACTGTAGAGGACAGAAGACACTTTTATATATCAAGTATAAAGAATGCAGCCCACCAAATCATCGGCATTTCCCTGAAAGTAGACTTAGACGCTCTCTATAAATATCGAACATGAATTTTTTTAATTTAAACACCTAAATAACCCTATATAAAGCATTTTTAATATAAACAACTGATAATATATGCAAAAGTGGTTTTCAACAATTTAACCTTAATTTCGTTTAGAAGGTGGCCATTAAATATTTTGATACAAATAAATAAATCATTTGTAAAAATTTAATGTAAAAAGATAAAAATATTAAAAACATGTTTACCACACACTAATTAATTTATTTATATAATATAAACAAATAAATCTTTTCTTACAAGCTACACTTTATAAAAATGCATAAAAACTGATTCTAACGTATATTAGTTTTCATGACAATATAACTAATAAAATAAAACGTTAAGTTATGTAGTCTATAATACTTGGTAAAAAACAAAATAAAAATCCTTGGAAAGAATAAAAAGGATAAATAATGGTAAACTAGATAAGATGCACGCGAAAAAGCCGTCTAACTAAGTACATATCACTCTTTAATCTGATATTCGAAAATGATCAACTTTCTTTCTCATCTTAAAGGTTATTTGTTGTATTTTTTCGGGAAATCACACTATATTTATTTCTCAGGAGAATTGTTTTTTTCTGTGATTTATTTATTCTTAATGTACACTAAGGTTCCAAAAGACACAAAAGGAGGATTTATTTCATTATTTTCCATAATGCATAATAAATGCCATTCATATCTCACATTTATGGAATTAAAAAAAAATCGAATATTCGGCACTTAATTTTATAAAGTCTTAACAAAGTTTTATATAGCTTTACGAACTTATCTATACTTACATAAAGCTCAATGTGTATGTGTATGTGTGTTGGCGCTCTACAGGAAAGACCATTTGACCTACAACTACCAAATTTGGTACGTGTATACCTTGGAAGTCGGGAATGTGCACCTGCGGTCCCTTTTTTTTTTGAAATTTTAATTGGAATTTTAATTATTAATAAAAAACTAACTTTCCCGACAAAAAAATTCATTTCCCCCACCGCTAAATGAATAAGGCTTGTTTTCTTTCCCACGCTAATGAGGCCAGGCTTAACATTTTTAGACAGATTATTTCAAATGATTCTGTTTACTTTCTTCATGTTCGATGCATTTAAAATTAAACATTGTTAATTAATAAATCTTTCAGATTCATTCTGAAGTACTTTTGAATTAAAATAAAACAGAATACAGGAAATTAAAAATTTCTAATCTGCATAGCGTTACCCCAACTGGCGTACAAAAATTCACGTATTTGCGTTACCGTAACTGGCGTTGAAAATTTACGCATGCGCATTGTGTTCTGATTGTTTACATCTATTTTCAACGGAAGCGGACTAGATTTAAATTATTTTTAGGTTAGCTGTATACTTTTGTAATTAAATTGTATTTATGTTAGTTTAAGTTCATCGTTTTTTAATTTTTTTTACCTGTTTTCGACCGATTATTTTAAACGATTCTGTTTATTTTCTTATTGTTTGATGCATTTAAAGTTAAACATTGTTAATTAATAGACCTGCTCATGATGAATCTGAAAAAATTTTGTTGACAAATTCTTGTGATATTACATAAATTAAGAAAGATATTCTTTAGTGCTCATAAGGTTTAAATGCTCAGTGACTCCGTTTTCAGTAATCATATTACAAAAAAAAATGCTTTGTTTCAGTAAAAAATATTATTAGATTAATTGCAGATTAATCATTTCCACTTTAATTTAAAGCATAAATTCTACGGGAGCTAACAGAAAATTTGAGAGATACAGATTACGTTATGACTGAAGGCCTTTATAATATTATGAGTGAATTGAAATTTGAAGTTTTAAAATATTTTAATGAAGAAGCTATTAAAGTAGGAATTACATAAAATATTTAATTATTAAAATTTTAACGAGCATTAAGATTGGCGAACCGGCTAGTCGCCAAAGGCGGCTAGTATAAAATAAAATAAACCTATGAATGGTTTACAATAGTTTATATAATTTAAATATTGCAAAAAATCGTTTGTCATAATGTGGATAATCGATTTACTTGAAACTGAAGAGAAAGTCGTCTGCATGCATATTTTAGAAATCCTAACTACAAAATTCATTTTCTTCAAATTTTGTTTACAGATATGAGGAAACAAACAAAAGGAGGAGTTTTATATAAAATTCCGATAGTAATAAATTATTCAGTTTTTTATTTTTAAATTTTATGAATATATATAAAAGGATTTATTTATTACACAGAAAATTATTTATCTTTAATGTCAGCTTTCGGACATTTTAAAATTTGCTTGATATAATCGGTGATTTTTCGAGAAACAATGAGATTTAAAAATTATGTTGTTTAGCTGATTTCTCAATTTAATTAAAAATAAACTTCCAGATTATTGAAAGATTTTGTATTTTATAATAATTTCGTATTTCTACATTGAATATATATGCTTAATTTATAAAATACGTTTACTTACACGTGTTTGGTATTTCGCCAGATGCTTCTTTTAAACATATATTTGTTTTTTATTTTCTCTTATATAAAGTATAGAGAAAGTATTGTAGTCATCAAAAAATTTAAACTCGAGATTTTGATGAATCTTCCCGTTTTAGATTTTACCCGTTTTAGAAAACACAGTTTTAGAAAATGTTTGCTTATTTGTGACAAAGATAAATCGTAAAGAGCTAGAAGGTTAAAATTTGGCATACGGTTCTTTAGACCAAATTTGAAGATTTCTACCAAATTCTGAGTAAACTACGTTCAATGGAAATCTGGCTGTTCGAATATAAATGAGCACGACAGCTAGGAAATGAAGAGGGCTAGATGTATAATATTTGGCACACAAATTTAATATCCATAGTATAGACACCTGTAAAAGCTTGGGCTAAATCGAAGTAAAGGTTCATCGTCAATCTGTCTGTATTTTCAGAAACATATAAACGCGATAATTCAAAAACGCAAAGACATAAATATATCAAATTTGTTATGTGATTTTGTGATTAGAAGTGTAGTTCTAATTCCATGTCAAATTTTTATTTCAGTCGGTTGGGAAAAACAAGTCTAAAACACAAATTCGATTTTCGCCTAATATTAACCAAGGATTAATCGCCAAAAGCACTTGCCAAGGATCACATGATAGATACATTAAAAATTCTAAATTCACGCAAAAGGTTCATAATTCGTAACTATTATACGCCAATTCCATACAAGACGTTCTCTGGAATATACCATATTAGAGTATGCTAGAAAGATTTGGGGAAACCACTCTTCCTAATTCACTCTTTTACACCAAGTATCATCAACTGCTTATATTATATGTGCTATCTGTAGCCTTGGTCATGCTATAAGCATTTTCGATGTTAAATAAGCAAAAATTAATTAGTTCCTTTTTTATTGTTGAATTTTTAAAAATATTTTCATTCCAAGTATATCGACAAGTGTAAAAGTGAAATTTATAAATCGCTTTGCATAAATTTCGCGATATAAAAAAACTGAAAATCGATTGCAGCGAGTACAAAATATTTTCTTTGTAAAAAGAAAACAATCTTCTATATTAACATACAAAATATAAAATTGCACCAAATTATATATAATGATTATTTTGTAAATTAAAAGGAAATAAATCGCCTGAAATAACTTAAATGAAAAATAGCTTGCAATGAGTGGTTTTATATGTTTGATGGAAATAATAAAATGAAATATTTATAATAATTTAGCATGAAATAATAATTTTTGCGCTGTATTAATTAATTTACTGAATATAAATAAAAGATTTTAAAAATAAAAATGCATAAAAATTGTTTGTTAAGGCTTATTTGTCATAAAGAATAAGTACCGAAATAGATAGCTATATAATGAAATAAATAAAATGGTCAGAAAAATCTATGAAAGAAATGGGTAAATAATCGCATGCAAAAATACGGGGGAAGATGAAACGTGTGCGAAATAGCATTCTTCCGATAAAAAGGTGGCCTTGCTAAGTAAATGTCAGGGTTTCAATTTGATGTTCGAATTGAGCTACTTTCCTTCCTACTGCCATGATAGTCATTCGCTGTAATACTTCTTAGAAATATATTTATATTTTTAGAAGCTAGAGTTCTTCATTTTCTGCGATTTATCTAAATTTACTGGGAGAAACGATTCTCTTTTTCTGATTAAAAGATAATGATTAATCATTTTTAAAGTCCTTTTCGGTAGCAAGAACGGATATGAATCCAATATTTCAGAAACTTGAAGTTAAAAGGAGAGGAAATTAGATGTGGAGAATTATTTAAAGGTCCCATATCTTAGTGACGTGGATCGGTACCTGTTTTTGCAGTAAGGAAATAGAGTTACGTAGGATCTCATGTAATAAAAAGGAAAATGTGTGTGTGTGTGTGTGTGTGTGTGTGTGTGTGTGTGTGTGCGCGTGTGTGTGTGTGCGCGTGCGTGTGTGTGTGCGCGCGTGTGTGTGCGCGCGCGTGTGTGTGCGCGCGCGCGCGCGTGCGTTTGTGTGTGCGTGCGGCTTTCTACAGGATACACCGTTTGATTTAGGGACACAGATTTGACATAGATATACATTAACGGTTGGAAAGTACATCCCAGAGCAATTTTTTTAATTAATTAAAATTAAGCGAGAATTCGCTGTTTTTCTGCTATAAATACTGAAAATATTGTTAGATAAAATTTTTACATCCTTTTTAAAATCAAAATATTGATTTTTTAACTATACCAATTCAATTGCGACAGCACATTTTTCCTAACGCATAGCTATTTTTTTTTTTGAAAATTATTGATAGTTGGAACTCAAGCCGTTTTGATTATTTCATGAAATACTTAGTCAAATGAATTTTCTTCGATTGTTGAAATCAAAATAAGAAATATTTTTTTAATATCTGTGTAATTTTCATAAGGAATAAGAAAGATATCTTATCGTAACGGGTAAGTATAAATACTGATGGATGAATCAAATAATTACATTTTTAATAAGGGCTATAATATCACGGGACTTGTCTGTATAAGAATGGTTCAGATACCCAATGAATAAAGTAATTGTAAAGCAATACCTATTGCAATTTTTTGCTTAGAAATCATGGTCATTTAATTATGATAAAGAATTTGATTGAAAAGAAACGAATTTAATATTCACGGTGAATCAGCTGGTCGCCAAAAGCAGCTAATATAAAAAGCGCATTGCTCTCTATATTTTTTTTCATGTTCAAGAATATGTCCGAATTTGAGCCGGAAATATGAATTGTAAAGTTTTATATCAGTACATATTTGATTTTTTTTTCGTTGCCTGCATGTTTCATATTTTCGAAGAATAATGTTGAACTTTATTTTGTTTCGTATAGAAATATGAATTCATTATTAATGCTACCGTATTGCCGATGAACAAGACGGTCGCCAAAGGCAGCTAGTATAAAAAATGAATTGCTATATTATTTTCACTTTCGAGAATCTCAGAATTTCAGCCGGAAATATGAAATGTAAAGTTTTTATTCCAATATACTTATTTCATTCTCCTTGTTTCCCTTTGCCTGCATTTTTCATATTTTCAGAGAATAATTTTGAACTTTATTTTGTTTTATATGGAAATAAGAATTCATTATTAATACTATTATATGGATATAAGAGGAAAATCTCATAATTGATGATTTCGTGAGCAGCAATGTTTTAATTTTATAAACAGCAATAAAAATAATGAACAGAATAAATAAAAAGGTAAGCAAACGCGAAACACACGCACAAAAAAGTACATTCCCGAAAAATATGTTTGGATTGTGACTGAAAAGGATATGAAATGAAGTTCCGAAACGAATAAATAAAATACTTCTCGGAACTGTTTCCATTTCACCGGTTTTCTTACGCAATAAATAAAATATTATCCCAAATTAGCAGCATTTGTTTCACGAAATCTGCAGGTGTTTTTTCTTTTGCCTACATGAGTGGTCTATAAACGGATTAAAACAGGAGATTCAAAAAAAAAATCGGATAGTTTATTTTTTTTATGATAAAGTTTGGAATGAGATTAATCTTGCGTATTCTTTCAAATGACATTTATTGTATACCAACTGATATATTCCTCAGTTCTCTAGATGAAAATGTTTCATGTAAAATATTTTTATTATTAAAAATACTTTTACATAAAACCGTTTTATCGTCTAAAATATTTCCTAAACTAAAATGAAATTATCAGTCAAACCAAACGATTTTTAAAAACTGTCGAAAATTAATTTACATCTTAAATTATAAATAATTTTTGAAAATTGATATGAAATTTAGCTTAACTCGAAAATGGTAACTCGGTGATAAATAAATAAAATGATTTAAAATATTTGTAGCATTTTCATTCAATAAGAACGGCAACACTAAAGATAAAATATTTTTCTATGCACGAAATCATGGTTGTTGATTGAAAAGAAATTAATTAGTTAATTAACTCTAATTAATTTTTCACTAATACCTTATGGCGTTTACCCACGGAGCCGTCAACAACAGATTTCATATGTGATAACTTTAATAGCCTTTGTCTGATATATTTGTTATAGATGCATTTGTTAAGCTAAATATTTACAGTAAAAAATCGGATACACAAAATCTTGCGGGGTTATAATATATGTTAATAATGTAAAGAATAAAAGAAAACAAGTAATCACTAACAACTAAAAGAACGAAAAGAATAAATAATATATTCAAATTTTCTTCACAAATAATGAAGTATAATAAAGATTTTAATTAAGATTTTGGAATAATTAATTAAATAATTAATTTTTCATTAATAAGAAAAATAAAATTAATTTCTTCTCAAGCGACTTTGGATATATTTCAGTTTTCTGAAATAGTTTTTAAATACTGACCACTATAACACTTGGGGGGGGGGGGAAGTAACTGCGGAAACTAGCGATTGAACCATGGGCTATAAACCCTATGCATACATTTGATTGCATCTGGATAAATCATTAAAGGACAAAAATTGAAGAAATGATTACTAGCTTGAAGTACATTAATAAATGTTGGGGTATTGCATATATGCTCTCTGACCTCAAATATGGACAGCGCCTATATTTTTTGCGCATGCGCCAGAAGTTGTTAATTTCACCAAAATGGGGATAAGATGAAAGATGAAGGAAGAGATATTTATATTTTATTTACGAATGCAATAAACCATGATTATCAGTGGAATTAAAGTGACATTATAACTGCGGATAATCAATGAAATTGAACTCGCCAGAGCAACAATAAATGCTTGAGATTTTTTATGGTTCAAAGAAATGGAAGAAAATGGATCTATCGAGTCAAGATCTCAAAAGAGGAATCCAGAAAAACGTTCATTCTTATTTCATTTTACACTCCTCATAACATTCATTTTACACCCCTTCTGTGGTGCAAAATTATCTAAAACTAATAATCTCAGATTCTTAGAAACAGTATTTCAGTGACGATAAGTAATTATAAATTGTTTTACTCAACATTTTCCTTTTGAAACTGTAAAAGTAGTTCCCGATTTTTAATTCATCTAATTAAAGATGTTCTGCAAGATATTGAATAAAGTTCCTATTTAAATAAAGCCTATTTTGCTTATTTGAGTCATTGGTTAGTTCGACAGTTACTTATTTGAATCAAATATCTAGAAAAGAAAGCCAAATGAATAAACTTATTTAAAATTATATTTTAAACTATGATAATGTGTGATGCTGATACGTCTGAAAACAGAATAGTCCCGATCTTGAAGTCGTGCTAAGTTGATATAATCACCACGTGAGTAAAGGTCGTATTTCAACTGCTTTCAGAACTTTTACGTCCAAAATAAACATTCGATTTATATCTGATAATTCATTTGCTAACAAAAATATAAGTGAAGTGATTAACAGGTTGAAGTTAGGTCATTGATAACAACTGAATATTACATACATACCTCAAGCCATATCATGGTAATTGTAAGTTATTCGCGATCGTTGTACATTTTCCCCAAGAAAGTGGAACAGATTTGCTAAACATGCAACTCTGTTTTTGATAAAATTATTAAACCATTAAATAAACCAACGGGAGTGGTCTCCCTAAAGCTTTCTCGCACGGTTTCTAATAATCTTGCCATGCCAAAGAGCGTCATACATAGCATTGGCATATAATGATTCCGAAATATTAACTTTTGGCGTGAATTTGGCATTTTTACTGAATTTATCGTGTGATCCTTAGAGAGTTATGTCGATAAATTCCTCACATGCATTAATAGTATCCAAAAGTCGAATTTGTGTTTTAGACGCGTTTTTCACAACCGATTGGAGCAAAAATTTGACACAATATTGCACTTGAAGTCCCAAAATCCCATATCAAATTTGATAAATTTAGGACATTGCGTTCTTGAATTGTCACATTTAAATGTATCAGAAAATACAGACCGACAAACAGTCAACCCGTAGTGGATTTGGCTCAAAAAGTGACAAGTGTCTAAATAATAGATTTTAATAGTGTATACTGAATTTTATCCATATAATTTCCTTCGTTTTATTATTATCGTGTTAACTTATATTGGAATAGCTAGGCAGATGGACTTCCTCTGAATAAACTTAAATTAAAAATTTGACAGAAATGTCTGCAAATTTGGTGGAAAGACCATATACCAAATTTCAACCGTTTAGCTCAAAACGTTTTGGGGGGGGCAGGAGGTGGGCAGGGACTTTTTCAAAAATGTGTTTTTGGAATTCAGTGATGTCTAAAACGTGGTGATTCGTCAAAATCTTGTTCGAATTTTTTGAAAATCATTCTACTTTCTCTATACTACATATGCGAGAAAGTAAACATGTTCTTTACAAGTTAATAAAAGAAGTTCCAATTTAAATCAAATCTTATTTGTGCCATCGGTTAATTAGACAGCTTCTTATTTGGACAAGTCTGAATAAAAGAAAACCAAACTGATAAACTTAGACATAAGCAATTGATTTAATTTGTGCAATAATGCACAAGTGTTCTATCCAGTATTCCGAAGCTAGCACTTATCGATGATTGCGCTAAGGGATGGTAAGTAGGAAAATGAGCAGTTATTATGCTTAATTCTGCGAATAATCTGATTTCACTCTGCTGTTAAATGTAAACATTTTATTTTTCTTCTTGCGTCTTTTTTGACGAAATAAGCGCCGCCTCGCGTATGCGCGAAAGCGCCGAGGTTTTCCGAATCCGAGTATCAATAGTATTTTGAAAGATGGTTGATCGGATCCTGAAATCGCGCTAAATTGACGTTACTGCGGTAGCATATGAGTAAATTTGAATATGTATAAATGCTTCACATGGTATAGAAAAGCCAAACAAATTAAAGTGGCACTTCTTTTTTTAGCATTTACTCTTGAGATTAGATATAACATTGAACAGAATGAGAGATATGTATGTAATGATATCTATTAATCTAATTTAAATCTTAATTTATTTCATAATATTTATCCTAATTTAACCCATATTAACTGCATTCTATAATGTTCTCTTATTCCCTTATCCAATTCCCACCTTTTTATTTAATTTATTCAACAAGTGCTCTGTAAAACTACTGAATTCAGCAGCTTCTTACGCTGAGAGTGAAGGAATAAAAATCCTTAATATCTTTTAAAGATACTTAAATATCCCTCTTCTAAGACTACACTTGTCAAAGAAATCCTTATCAAAATTTCATTATAAAATCACAGAGGGAAAAATTTCCGTCTCCCTTGTTCTTGTATCACTATGTAGACTGGCGTATTTCTTACCATTTATTCTTTGTACGTAAATTATGCTCCTATGGTGAAATAAACTGATGGTAATCGAACTTTTAAAATTTCAAAAATTTCTTCTCGTTGGCGATGCAACTGCTCAAATATGTCTACATTTTATGTATATGTAAACATAATTTTACAAATAGGTAGCCGAAAGAAGAAACTTTTGAAATTTTAACTTCGATTTATCTATCTCGTGAGGCATAATTTGTGTAAGGGAGAAATGATGATAAAAAAGACGCCTATTTACATCGCGATATAAGAGCAAGTGACAGAATTTTCCCTCTTTAGTGGTTTTATTTAAGAGATTCTGTTAGGGAATTTTTTGACGTGTGTAAACTTAGAAAAAAAATCTTAAGGATCTTTAAAACACCTGCGTAGGGGAGAAATTTTTAAAAAGGAAAAAAAAAATTTTAGAGCGCGTTTTAGCAGTAATCGAATAAAAAAATTGGGATACATGGATATGGAAATAAGAAAAATTTTTAGAATAAACATGGAATAACTTAAGATAATGGAATAAATTAAAATTTAATTTAAATTTAGAGATATTATTGCATGTATGCTTCCCAATCCTTGTACTTACTTCAAGGTAATTCCTCTAATTTCTCTTCCATTTTGTATCTGATGATTTATCCGACAAAAACCATTTGTGTATCCTGAGGGAATTTTATTAGATTTTCTGGTTGGTTATTTTTCATAGCATAAGTAAGAAGCAAGAATAAATTTAGTTGGTCTTGCCACTTCCCAAGTGAAAAATATGAATAAACTTGTTTTTCTTTAAATGTCTGGTCATTGCCAGGATCGAAATAAAAATTTTTACATTTTCTAGTGAATTGCTTTGCTGGATAAGATTAATCAAGCTATTGTGCGCTTGCTTAAAAAAACTGACAAGCTAAAATCTACCATATCTCGTTTCTTACAAGAATATCAACTTCACGAAAAATGGGTATCGCTGAAAGAATAAACAAGTATATCTAAAATAATGTGGAATAGAAAGAATTCTAAAGTTCGGAAAAATTACTCAATCAATAATTTTCAGTATTGAATGGACAAGTTTTGAAAATGAAGTACAATTCACCAAATGAACACTTATTTTTTTAGAATTCTTGCTCTTAATTTCTTGTTTTTATTTTATTTTGGACAAATTAAATATGGCTAAAAAAACTTATAAGTGAAGAAATTTAATTCTAAAAAATCGCCCATAATTAATGCTATATTAAATTTAACAAAAATAAATAATTTATATGCACAGATACAACAACTTTTCAAAATCGTTTGCAATTGTTGTTATATTAAATTTAACTAAAACAAAAATAATGATATAAAAAGAGAGCAACAAATAATCGCATTATTTCTTGTCCTATATTTCTGCTGAATGATTTATTTAAATAGTGAAGGCGCATTATGTATTAATTAATTTTATGCGGAATTTGTGAATTGGAATAACCATTAATTTGGGCTAAAACACAATCAATAGCTAGTTAGAAAAAAAAATACAGTTCCAAATGGATAGAAATCGAATGTATAGTAATGAGACTTATTTGATATGAAGAGAGAAAAAGAACTTTGTTCTGGAATGTAATCAACTCACATGACGTCACAATCGTTTGGCAAATACAATTACGTGTTGATTTTATGCCGCTGTGTGACAGAATGTTCTATTTCTTCCAACTAAATACTCAATGGGTTACAAAATTAAACTAGCGTTGAGCATTTGTCATGTACTTGAGTCGAATGCACTGCTTTTAGATTCGATGGCCTCTTAGATATTGTAGCTGAAACTGTGTTTGAATGTTTATTTCTAATATTGAAAAAGTTAATTTTAAGATAACGTATTTATGCTCATAAATAAATAGGAAATAGTTAAAAAATCGGTCATACCAAAAAAATTGGAAGGATTTCAATGAATCATAGAATAGGGCATGAAGATCCAATTACGTTATAGAAGGCCGTTACTAGATTTTTTTTATATTTCCTTCAAAGTACTAGCTTTAATTCCAGAGGAACACCAGAACCAGGTTATTATATCATTTTTTCAACAAAAAAAAATTCTATGATAAAAGTTTGCTTGACTAGGAATTCCGGAAAAAATGAAACTTAATGCTCAAAATTAGCTGTTTGGTCGAGATAAAAATACATCAAGGAAAGTTTCGTGGAAAAACTAATCTGCTTCCCAGATTTATCAAAAAGTAGGAAAGTAAGAAAAAATAAGTAATCAGTGCCGGATTAGTGCTTTTTCATATTGCTGATAACAAACGGTGCCTTATAAACCTGCTTCGAACAATAAATTGCTCAAAAATAACGATGTTTACTTTTAGATGCAGCCCTCTTAGGCTTGGTAGAAAAAAATGTATAGAATCCCAACATTCTTTTCATTATTTTCGTTACAAAAGAACGGGTCCCTAATTCGAAAATTTAATATCGAATTTTCCCCCCTTCATTCAAGCTTCTTCAGATTTTTATTAAATGTCACCGTTCACCGCTTTTGACAAGTTATATTATTAAGAATAAAGGCTTAAAAAATGTGTCGTGAATTTCTTCTTTTTATAATACTTGAATATATTAAAAAAAGAGAGATCGGTTTAAATTATTTGCTTTATAAAACCTAGATGAGCTTCAGCATCTAAAAGAAATATTGATATTTTTTTATATGCTGGAATTTCGATGCTAAGTAAAATAAATGTTGATGTTTTCCGTATCTTTAAATCTTTTAAGTGCCAATACTGGTGTTTGCTGTCTTAAAAGCTATGCAATTACTCGGTTAAAAATTCTTTATTTATGTCATGCTGTCATGTTTTTTTCTTTGTTTCAAAATTTCAATGATAATCACGTGAAAATAGCAAAGATCCTTTTTCTTAATTGGTTTTACTTTGCCAGCTAGAAAAAATTAAGCCTAGCGATTCTGATGAATTCCAACGTTTTAGATTTGGAATTATTTGCACTTATTTTTGAACATGTGAATACAATAATGCATTGGTTTATGCGGATTAAATTTATCATGTGATTCTTGGATTAAAATTTAGCACCCTTGACTAATGTGACCCTTGGATTAAAATAGTAGATTTTAACATAGTATTGTTTAGATGTTTGTTTGCTATTTATAAATTGATATTACCTTAACGAGAAACCATTTGAAACGGTTTACAGCACAGACTTTTTGCATTTAATTTCTTAGTAAAAATAGTCAACTAAAACAGTTTTTTTTTAAAGATTTTGTTTATATTTTTTAAATAAAAAATTAATCATTTTAACGTTTTTCCTTAATAACTTCGCAACATGTTAATGTCCAAATACCTTTTTTTTATATTGCTTTAAAATGAATAATGAAGGCCAGTATTATTTCAGTATATTTTTCTTTCTAATTTTAACATATTTTTAAACATACAAACATGATAAATTTCTGTGGAAATGCTGAATTCAACGTTTTTGGAATCAAATTTACCATTCTTGAGACTGATTAATTCAAATTAACTGTACAATATTTTTTATATCTCAATCATTTTTAGTATAAATTTATTCATTTTATTGTTCAATTCATCATAATTATTTCACTTCTTGGTGTTTATTTTTGACACAATTCATTATTTTTTGAAATTCAGTTATTTTTGTTTCAAGTTTGTGTCATTTCTGTATATATTTTTACAATTGTAATTTTCATTTAGTCCCAATATTTATGTTCAAGCGTGTTGAAATGGTATTAATTTTTTTTTGTGCACGTGAGCGCTGCTGTATGAGTAAGAATTAATTTAAAAGTAATTAGTTTAAAAGTAAAAATTAAATCATATGATAATAAATTTATAATTTAATAGTAAATTGATTATTGTGAGTAAATTCACAGTTATCAATTCTAAGAAACAAAATTATTGAAAAAATAAAATCGTTTGCTGAAAACATTTAATGTTCTAGGCGGTTTTCTTTACTTGCAATCAGATATAATAGCAATTAATGTTTAATAAAATGCTTCCAATTAAAAACAATTTTAAAAAACTTATTTGAAGATCATAGAAGAATTAAAAGCGCATTTCTCATTATTAATATGTAAAAATGATTTATTGCCTCACTTAAATTTTTGGATAGTTATCAAAAATTGAAAATATTTTAAAGAAAGCAAGAAAATATTATTTTAAAGAAACGTTGCAGTAATGTTTTCTAATTCACAAAGTATCTGATTCATATCCATATAGATTTGTAAAGATGGTATAAAATGTTTTTATTACCCTTTTAAAGGTGAAGACCGAAATGTGAAACGCAAATCATTTCTTTTTATATGAGTAATCTCGATAAAATTTTTATCCAACTAATTCGGAAATGCCAACTCTTGATTTAACGCGTTAATATTTCTATTTCATATTTTAAAATTGCTAGTGATAGTTTGTGAGGATAGAAGCAAAGTGGGGGTATTCTTTATATATACACTAAATGGTACCCGGCGCGTTGCTGCAACAGAAAAAATAATTTGTGAAATGTATGGAATTTGGAATAGTTATCTGGTTTAGTTAGGAATGATAGAAAGAATGATATTTATTTTCTTGTCGGCAATGAATAAATTCATTTAAATCGAATGAGAAAGAAATAATAAATATAAAGAAAAAGTATAAATATTTATTCTCATTTTTTAATTTCTCATTTAAGTGCTTTAGGGTAGACAATATTTTGCGTTTTTCCATCTTCAGCAAAGGCAAATAAATTTCTTGGATGACTGATTCGTAAACATCCAACATACAACTCGTCATATGAAAAACATGGATTTCTTGGTCAATTCCGCACACTTAAAGTGGTTGACTTTGCGCCTTGCTGATGGTCATAGAGAAAGCAAGTGGAATGGAGAACTACAGTCGTTTGAAATCAAAGGCATGTCGGTGGGAATAATGGGTATGCTATCCGTAAATTGTCGATTAAAGTTTTCAATAATTTTATCAATGAATTGCATTGGTAGAAAAATGTTTGTAATTGGAATATAATGTGGCGTTTGGTGCCTGGAACTGCATCGCATCTTTGATCAACTTGCGCTTCCTCGTCACCCATAAAATATATTCGTAAAAATTTATGTACAGCGTCCAAAACGTGTAGAAATGAACCAGTACCGTGATATATTTGTGCATGAAATTTGAAAGTTGACATGTACTGATCTTGGAAAAACTCCGAAAGATGTCGTTTGGAAAGTTGAATTATATTTGCGAATATTCTGCAAGAAAATGTTTGAAATCAAGTGAGTCGCCCGAAAGCAATGACATTGGATCAGGTAGTGGATACAATATCGGCAATTTAACTTTGCCATTCATGCAGAACACTCCTGGTGTTTCATTTTTGAACTGCAATGCCCACAAGCCTTATCCATTTTGCCGATATTTACACTAGGAATGCAATCTGTATTCGTAATTAACATCACATTGAAATGCAGCAAAATTCAAACAACATGTACTCTTCGTTGAGATCGAGTAGTTCATAAACTTTCTCTTTCAATTCTTTTCGTATGTTGATCTCCTGATTCTGATGTGCGTGATCGGGTAGCATATAAACGTTGTCAAATTGATCTTGAGATTCTGAAGAAGGTGCATTTTCAATTCGTAAACGATCTGCTTCATTTCTCGCTTGTCGTTCCTCGTTTATTTGAGAAGCTCGAACTCTCTTATTTCTACGTACTGCGCTAATAGATCTAAGTGACGAACATTTTGAAGGCATATTTCTTGACGAAGTAATTAACACGATATACGCTTGTATTGCCAAAATATCGTTTGACGATTCATTGAATAATTAGTAAAATTACTGTTTGCACTGGAAAATTTCCATTATATATAACTTATTCGGAATTGATAATAATAATTCTATTTTAAATGTGTGAAATAAATTCAGAATTCAATAATTGTACTATGCCTATAACCATCGCGCAAGTGCAATCAATAATTGCAATGTTTTATCGAAATAGGATGAACGGTACGACAGTGCATAAAATACGAATAAACAAATATTCATTTTTATACATCATATTTGTGCATTCTTTTCGAATTGTTATGTTTGGTGTTCTTTCAGAATGGTAATAAAAGAAACTATGTTTTTTTTTGTATTTTTCTTCATTTCGTTTAATATTTGTTCAAAATTATCAAGATTAATGTTAGAAAATGAGATTAAAATATTTTCTTTTAAAATTGATTAAACATAGAAAATATATTTATGCCTTAAAATCGTTGATATAGTTGAAAAGATAATTTATTGAAAATCAAAATGGCGCAAAACTATTTGTACTATAATATTTTCGGAAGCTACAGCGAAACACAATAAAAATTTTATTAAATATTTAATTAAAATTTCAAACCCGCACGATTGGTCTCTCCAAAACTTGCTCACACACTCTGTAATAAAGTTGTTACCTCAGACAACGACTTGCATGGCATTTGCGTACAATAGATAAGAAATATTAACTTTTAATTTGAATTTAGGATTCTACTGAATCTATTGTGTCCCCTTGGCAAGTTATTTGGAGATTAATCCTTGGTTAATAGATTCGACAAAAAAATTTAATATTAAATCATTGTACTATGCCTATAACCATCGCTGGAGTGCAAGCAATAAGTTGTCAAAGTTTTATTGCAATCGGATGAATGGTACGGCAGCGAACAAGGTACGAACAAACAAAAATTCATTTTTATAATTAGATTACAGGTCTTTAATTCTTATATTAATCTAACATCTTACCTTGGAAAAGAAGTTGAACAATCTGAGAATATTTTAATTACTGCAAACAATTCAACAAAAATGAAAAAGTTTTCAACTTGTTGCTATCATAGCATTTTTATGATTAAATACTGTTTTATTATACTTTACATTTTGTGCTATTTTATCTTATGATTTTAACATGAAGCTAGTAAATTATTATAAAAATCAAGATTCTTAGAAAAAAATTCGATATATACATAAACTTCGATATTCAGAATACATAAACTTTTATTAATTTGCTAGAACAAACTAATATATACTAAATGTTTGGACCAAAAAAAAATATTTGAATATCTAAACTATCAAAGAAATTCATTTTTTAAAAATGTAAAAATATATGTGTAACCAACACATGTGTTTATATTGCAATAAAAATACATACTCGCATGAAAAAGAAACGTAATTTTTATTTATTTTTGAATACATTATTCATATCGCCTACTACATCATATATTAGACAAAATTTGTCTCGCACTAAAAAGTTTCTATTTCTGTGGCTCAGTGGAATAAATAAATATTCATCTTTTAGAAATTCTTTATTACCTCTAATTTTATCGTTCTTTAATCTATATTTTTAACATTGTTTTTTTATTACCGTTCTGAGAAAATTAAATTCTATTTGAGCAAAGTTGAGAGCAAAATTGCTAAAATCGTTTGCTACTGTTGCTATCTTTAACTAAAAAACAGAAGTTATAAAATATATAGAAATGTTGGAATTTTCATAAAATTGTCTTCGATTGATGCTATCTTTAATTTAGCTATAAAACAAAAGTCAAAATATATAGAAACGCTGAAAATTTTATAAAATCGTCTGTGAATGTGGTTTCATTATATTTAATAAAAATAGATATCTGCTCATATATAGATGCAACATGTTCGCGATTAAATTTCCAATTCAAAATTAAACAAAAAGTAAAAATATATGCCCAAGTTAGGGAAAAAAGAATTTCCTAGAATAAAAATAATAAAAGCTAAAGATAACATATGATAAGCTAGCAACGATGTTATTAATATGATTATTATTGGAATTCTGCCGATTTTCTGCGAATTTCTATTTGCAATACGAATAGATAAAACATTTTTTGCTTAATTTATATTCCCTCTTATAAAATCTATGGATGTTTATTGACTGCAATAGAAACACATAATTTTTTAATGAGAAGACTTTAATATACTGAAATTTCGTTATATACAGAAATTATATTTCTAACTGAAAACTAAGATTCCTGAAAAGAAGTATGATATTTTCGGTATATAGGGTATATCTAATTTTTGTTGCGGGATACTCGTAATTTCAATAAACAGATTAAATCATGAAACTCCTCACAAAAACAAATCCTCAAAAGAATAGGTAAGAAATGTGTCTATACAAAACCTCAATAGATAAACCCTATTTAAAAAATAAAGTATTAAATATATTTACAGTTACTAAAATATTTTAGGGAAATGGATGAGTAAATTTAACATTAAAAAAAATTGACTCTGTATTTAGAATAATACTCTTAAGATGACATGACTAAAATAGTCAACCATCAAAAGAAGTTTCATTTGTAATATTTACATATTAAATGACAAAAATAAACAAACAGCTGATTTTATTTCCGGGAAAACAAGATCCGGTTTATTTTTAATATTTGTTGCAATAAATGCGTTAGTGTTTATGTACTGAAAATATTTTTTTTGTACATGCAAAAATTCGCATTTATTCAAACACCGTTTCATCATTTCTAGTATTTCTTTTTAACTTCATGGCTTTATACTTTTTATTCATATTTTTTTATGTATTAGCAAATTAAGGCCACATTTAAAAGAAATAAAACGTTTCCACTCGCATTCAATTTCGTAAGTGGAGGTACGTGGACCAAAGCCTTCCACTCCTTGATTTAATTAGTTTTCTTAAAGCAAATAAAGTTTTACTAGCAATCTTTACACAAATAAAGTTTTACTAGTAACAATGTGTAAAATTATTAATTACATGATTATAAATTACAACTGAATAGTTCATAATAGAGGGGAGTAACGTCTTTTCTTTTAGTACAGGTTATTTGCAATTTCTCAATGCACTGGATTTAAGGAAGAATAATTATTTGCCGAATTGAGGAAATTGTCACGGAGTGCTTGAACTCAAGGTTCGTAAACTCCGGACTTAACAGGTGAATTGGGTGGCAATGAGATTACTTAGCAAGCGGTTGTGCAAGAAAAGTTGAATATTTACTTAAAATATGACAATTTATAATAACACTGGATAGGCCATTTCTCTATGAACTTGAGATGATCGATCAGTTTGATAGAAATAATTTCGGAATCTTTATCAATAAGAATAAATTACACTTGTGGAAAACACATGGCAAAGGCCATTGTCCAGTTTCTTGTACTTTTCCAATAAACCTGGGAAAGTACAAGCAAGTTTACGAACTGATACTGTTAGAAAGGGGTGGTCGTGGGTAACTAGCGACAATCTGATTAATAACCACAACCTTGGTGGAAATTCTAGAATATGAATTTCAGCTTTAAGTTTTGTGTGCTTTGTATATAGAAACTCCCTTCCCCCAAGGCCGCCAAAGAACTGGTAGAAGAAAGGAGCAAGGAACAAAAGAATTTAAATATCTTGCCATTTAATTTTTTAATCATTTTATAGCATTTATAAGAACCCCTTAACGCTTTTAAAAATCACACGCCATTATCTTTATGTTCCACAATAAGTTAAAAAATTATGTATTAATTTTCCTGTCATTTTTTAAAAATTTTATTTCAAGAGGGTTCTCAAAAGGCAACCAGGTTCGGTATAATTTGATATTATTGTAATGTTGAAATGTGAAATAACATAATATGTGAAAGTTCATGATCCTTTCGTCTTTAACTGTCACCTCTATCTTCCATATCTAAAAGATATCACGTATCAAAGCTTTGACAAAGCACCCAGACTAAACATCCGACATGACTGCCAATTTTAGTCGCCAAATAATTTCGCCAATTTGT
Organism: Argiope aurantia; assembly: GCA_026543865.1. NCBI lineage: Eukaryota > Metazoa > Arthropoda > Arachnida > Araneae > Araneidae > Argiope > Argiope aurantia. The sequence goes on from JAPMOR010087435.1 coordinate 162,501, forward strand.
GTACACAGCCAACTCATCAAGACTGTATAACAAAATATAACAAATATAATTTAAAATTGTATTCTCATTTGTTGTGATAAAATGTAGCTCATGGCACCTTTTCGAATATCGATATGATTAAATTAATATTATTATAATGGCAGACAAATAACTGGTCACCAAAGGTGGCTAATGTAAATTGCATATGTTTATTATCAGCATATATTTATTTTTGCATATGTTAAAAATCTGCATCTATGTATTTAAAATGCTTCTGAAATATTTCAATTCAGAGGTTTTTCGTTGATTGTTCTAGATTTTTACTTTAAATTAAACAATTTGTTATGCGTAAAAATAAAAACTTGTTTTCACTTCTCCTTAATGTCTTATATATATTGAAAGTTAGATTTAGTCAAGTTAAAGGAAGGTGTACACTCAATTTTTTGAGCCACTGTATATATTTATGCTATATTATCTTATAAGGTTTTTATTTCAAACGATCATTTTTCGTTTTCATTTAAATGCTTGAACAAAAAGAAAAAATAGTAAAAATTTTTATTTTAAACAAACTCCGAAAATCGTTTGCAGTTTCCCGCATTGCAAATTAATTTCTCTTCTTAAATAATGATTCTATCATTGAAATTTCGAAAATTGTTTGTAATAGGTGAAATTCTCAATGCACGATAAGAGTGCAATAAAACTTATCTTAATCTTTGTGATAAAATGTTTAGTTTTGGAAAGCATGCTTGTATTTAACAAAACTTAAGTAACGAAAATAGAACTTTTACGATAATGGAATAAATTTCATTCTTTAATGAGCTTAAAACGCTTTGGATAATATTTTCATTTTCATGTACTAAATGCTAAAGTACTAAATGCTAAAAGCACTAAATGCTAAAAGCATATAAAATTTCTTGATACAATGACCAACAAACTACTGCTAAAATATTGAAGACTCCACTCTTGAAGAATGACTCATGTTAAAATTTTGAAGACGCAAATTTGTGGAGATTGTATTTCTTCTTATGTTATTTATAGGTAAATATTAATTTTTCCATTTATCCAAGAAATATTTAATTTTATAATGCTCAAATTTAAATTTCGTAACATTTTAGAAGGCAAGTTAATTTTTTTTTCCGAATTCTCCTCAAATTTATTAAAATACTTTATTATATTGTGATTCACCGTTTGAGAGTTGCTTTAAGTAGAATTATATGTCATGTATGCTTCAATGTAAATTTATCAATAAAGAATGTTTGTTAAACAAGTTGACTACAATTTCGTATAAGCTTTTTTCAATTCAGTTAACGGAAAACTCTTGCAAAGGGATTGTCATGCCGCAATAGTTAAATGTTTTATGTTAATAAATCATGCAGTTTTACAAAATAAATTCATAACAATTATGACTATAATTCCGAACTAAACAAAATAAAATAAACGGTTTTAAGCTTTATATATATAAGCAACGCCAATTGACCGTCTCACCTATTCCAAATTATCCAGGGATTTATTTGGATGTTGTAAGCAATGCCGGATGTTATATTGCAAACTATCCAACTGTGGCGATCAACTGGTATCTCTGATTTATTCGTTGTATTTAATTTCAATTAAAACTCTAAAATATAACTTAATGTTCGTTATACCCTCAATTAAGAGTTTTTAAGTATCAAATTGTGATAGACATTAATTCAGATAATATTTTAATTGCTGCTTATCTATTATTTTTATTGTGTACATGAACATTTCATATAGAATATATATAAATGATTTTGTATTTTAAAATAATCTACAAATAAATTTTGTAAAAAAATAGCTTGGAAGGATGAAATATTTGTAGCAACATAGAAAATTATTTAAAATATTGTTGTAAAATATTTTAAAGTATACATAAATGCATAAATAAAATAAATTACATATAAAAATAATTTTTTGACTTTTAAAATGGTATGAAAAATTTTCATGCAACAATAATTTTGGGTCAACTTGGCATAGCCCTAATATGTCGCTTAATTTTTAATTAATTAAAATTCTAATTAATTTTTTTAATATTTCGCTGAGTTACTGGCACCCACCTTTTAAATATATGATAGCCCTAGTTTTAACAATTTGACTTGTAAAATGCAAATTTAAAATCGTCCTTGCATCGTTTATAGAAATAAATTAAATAATATTTTGATTTTAAATAATTTGTAATAGTTATTTGATCATAATTTTTAATAATAATTCGTAAAGAAACTGAAAAGTACATTTTATTTTTAGTATAATAGAAACTGGATTATCCGGGCTTTTATCAGCCGATGTCTCTTTTAACTGAAGTTGATTATAGAAAATGGAACTGTTTTTTTCCGCTTTTCTTAAAATTCAAGTTGAAAAATTTTGCAGAAAAGAGTACCGAAGTTGGCATAGGGAATCTTATTTCCACGAAGCGAAAGTTTCTAAAAGTTTGTTATCGGGGATCAGTTGTAACTGAAGAAGTTACTTAGAGAGAAAAAAAATAATCAAAAAAACACAATTTTATTCTATATATTTTCACTGAAAACGTTCTTCTGTAGCTTTCTTACACATTACAAAAGCCTTGTAAATGTGTCAGAAAGCTTCGAATTGATCGATCTGAAATTTATTCCTTTGAGGACATTCTCTATAGATCATTGAGAAAATACAATGGAAGCGACGAGAAGCAGTAAAGTTTGCGAATTCTCTCATAAGTAATAGATCTTTTGATATTTCTTAATAGTGCCGAGTTTTTTTAACTGTGCCATGTAATTAATTCTAAGAAAGAGAAAATTGCTCGGGCAATATGTCGGCTAATATAAAATGTTATTAGTGACTTATTTTTATAATTTCAATAAATAAAAAATTGCTGAATCTCATGATTTAGAATTTTTCCCTATTAGCTGAATCAGCGTGGGATGAAATATTCACGGAGGAAATTGGGGAATGAAATATTCATGGTTCTTTTTATTAACTAAATAACAAAAGTTTAATTAAGGACCACAAAAGCTTTACTAAAACCTTGCTTGTACTTTCAATGTTTAAGGACAAAATTTTAACTATATGCCAATATTCGAAAAAAGCAAGAATCAATTCACAGGGTCTGTAAACAAATGCTTTTTGAATAACCCATTTTTAATTCAGAAGTTTATTTTACATAAAAAATTATAGCACACAAAATTCTTTTTATTTCCTGCAATTTCATTCGTTAATGAATGAACTTTAGAAGCTTTTAAGATATATAAGAAACTTGATAAAATAAGACAGAAATATCAAAAATAAGATAGAGTAATTCAAAGTTTCACTGCAATGAAATATCTGCTTTTTTTTTTAATCGTCTGCTTCTATTCAATTACTTATTAAATTTTGAAAATTTGATAAAAATTAGAGAAAGTATTCCTTAAAACTGATATCATCTAAAACATGAAAGTTAGAATTTTAAGTTAGTATAAAAACATTTCTCTTAGAACTTGACAGTATTCTTTTCTTATCTTAAATAATAAGTTTAGTTGAACTTGAGCTTGTTGTGGCGGTAGAGATGTAGAGCATAAATCCATACTTAGCCATGAGGATTTTAATTTAAATGAATATTTATATTTTTATATTAAATGAATTTCGATGATCTCAGGTAATAATAGCCTCAATCATCTTAAATAATCGAAATTCTCTGCAATAGGGTTTTCAAAGCTGAAACTTTATAACTTTAAACGAGCAATTCTTGTCTATATATAAATTTATTTATTTCGTGTACCTCGAAAACGGTTCGAAAGATTTGGATCAAATTTTATATTTAGATAAGGTTTTGCTTTTTATCTAAATAGATATTTTCTGGAAAAAAAGCGATTTCACGTACAAAAACATTTTTTAATAATTATTAGAATAAAAATATTCAACATCCGCCTTGAGATATGGGCTGTGCAGTGTGGGCTGTTGAGATGTGGGCTGTTGAGATATGGGCTGTGCAGTGTGCGGATGTTGAATATTCAACATCCGCCTTGAGGTATGGGCTGTGCAGTGTAGTAGTCAGAACATTATGAATGCCGATTGTTTTATGTGTTCTCAGTTCGAATCGCGGTTTTTGCTCAATTTTTTACTTGTGCATTTTTATTTAATATTTTTGCCTTTTTAAGTTTATCTGTATAAGTGCTTTTACTGTAAAAGTGCAATTTTACGCAAAAAATAAGCATTTTTATAATTATTACAGCCTTTTTTTTTATCTGCTCTCATGCTGTCAGTGTATTATAGCGCCATCTTGGACCCGATTTCACCATGGTAAAACTGAGTGTGGTTTCAAAAATATAAGTAATGATAGATAAACTGTAGAATGAATACCTAATATAGCAGGTTGTTCCAAATAACATGTTAAACTAAGTGCGTTCATGATTTATTTTTTATTTAAATGACCTGTTCATTTGTAAGATGTAAAAATATTAAAATGTTATCGGTATGTGAATCGTATCTAAATATTATCTACCGAAATTTACAATTTTACAAAAAAAAAAAAAAAAAAATCGTTGAGCAAAACTTGGTTTTCCAAATACTTATAAATAAAACAATTAATTTAAAAATTATCAACATGATATTCACATTCTTTGTAATCAGTAATTTATTTCTCAATTGTTTCCTATCCATTTCATCTCCATCTTCTTACATTAAACATTTTCTGAACTTCGTGTTTTCTTAAAACTTCATTGATCACCCAAACGATCTCCGCCCCCCACATCTTTATTTGACCTCCCCTCTCCCCTCAGATCGGAAGCCCAAAGTCATCAAGAATTGTTATAATGAGAAACTTAACTCCGACGGAAATCGTCGGGGTGCTTTTCTAGGGGGGGGGTGTCAAAGGAGGGGTCGATGAAATCCGGATGGAAAATTCATCTCTTTCCACCGGTGGCAGGATATTTTTCATTCCCTTTAAAGCGATCCGTTCAACAGTGGAGTTGAGAGATTTATGTACTGTAACTACTACTGATTCTTCGGATCGTTTGTCTACGGGGGTTGTCAAAATAAAGCTTATACTTCTCCACGGAAAACCTTCTTCGTATTACTTCGATACTTTTCAGCACAAGTCGTCTGCGGAAAGGGCGAAGAAGGAAAGCAAAACGGGATCAACCCAAACGATAAATTATGACTGATACTTTGGTTCTCAAAAGTTCTGCAGGAAAAAGAAACACGAGGGATTTTTAAAGCTACCGAGTAGAATATTTCATCCGTTTTCGTTCAAAATTTTCTGAATTCTTTTGAACTAATTTTTGGATACCTGTGTGCTTGTATCGAGATGGATTTGAGTTAAGATTTGTTTTGAAAATATACTCTTTGTTTAAAAGTGCAAGGCGTATAACAAACTTCTTGGCTCTTGTCACTTCATTTTAAGACAGAAAATGGATTATAAATATGCTTCCTATTTGGTTGAATTTTAACATGTCATTTTTAATCCTACAACGTTTAGAGCCAAGTAACAACGATATTCATTACTTTCCATTAATAATATTTCATGCAAAATAGTTTGAAAATCTTGTTTAGTAATCATAGAGGATATATTAATAACATTTTTTTAATAATGAATACTAATAAGGTGAAATACATTGGATTTTCAACATTGGAATTAAAAAATCATAAACCATCAAATAAAGCAGATATCATATTCTGAAAATACATATGTTTAAAATTTATCTTTTTCCCAGTACATATTGAGTGACCTTCAAATTTAAGCAATCGATTCAGTCAATTTGATTGAAAAAAAAAAGAATTCAGAAATACAAACATTTTTATTGTTCGTTTCAATATTCTGAGACGACCACTTTTCGAGGATTCTATCTCATTAAGGGGAGAGACGCCGAAGGTTGAGCGCATTTCTGGAATTCTTCGTCATTCTTTGACCTTAATTTTCGCCCTATTAGATACTTTTCTGTTCAATTTTTTTTTCTCGAGTATGTGAGTATCGTGTCGTTTCTGACAGTGTTATTTTAATTCAGCCAGCGAATAATCCGATTTTATTTTATTGTTAAATGCAAATATCTCCTCCTTTCATCTTTCCTCTCACCCCTATTTTGCGAATTAAACTCATCCTAACGCATGCGTAAAAGTTCAAAGGGTTTTAAAATCCTTTGTCAAACAATATAAGAATTTGAAACTTGTGCAAATATTTTTTTTTAATCCCTTTTCATATGTTTTGCATGCTTTCTTGAAGTACATATACAGTATGCCCACTAAAGTCCCTTGCCACCCTCTTAACTTCAGAACGGCTGCTAATACATTAAAAAAAGGTGCTATCTAGGTATAGTAAAATAGCCATGCACTATTGAATAAACCATCTACGGTGCCACCGGGGGAAAACTGTGAAGATAGTATTCTTTTCTCCAAAACAGATAGGGAGGGGGAGAACGAGATAGGGAAAAAAAGTGATTAACAAAGATATAGGGCATCATCGATTTAGTACGAAAAGACAATTTGTGAACATTTATGACGTAGACGGTTTCATTTAGTAGCGCATGGCTACTTTACTATAACTAAACACCACTTTTTTTTAATGTATTAGCAGCATTTTCGAAGTTAAGAGGGTGCCAAGGGACTTCAGTGGGCATACTGGATATGTAAACATATTTTAACAGTGCTTCGCCGAAAATATGGAACTTTTGGAATTTTAATTTCGAGTTATTTCATCCTGAGAGGCATGATTTATAGAGATAAAATGCAAATGCTCAGTCTACATCGTGACACAAGAGTAAAAGATGCGGAAATTCGTCCATTCTGTGATTTTGCTATGAGATAATGGTAGAGATTTCTTTTGCATGTGTCAACTTAGGAAAGGGAATTTTATGTATTTTTAAAAGAATGTTGAAAGCATTAAGGATTTTTATCCCGTCACTCGGAGCGTGAGAAAATGCTAAAATCATCAGTTTCTAGAGCGCGTGTTAAAAATAATGGAATAAAAAGTAGAAATTAGATCAGGAAATAAGAGAACATTTTAAAATGATGTCAATGGGGGCTGAATTAAGATAAAAATTAGGAAATTAATTAGGATTTAAATTAGGTTAAGAGAAATCATTACATATATTGTGTTTTATAAGCAAAAAAGTTATTCATTTTACGATTAAATTATCATGATTGCCATCCACAATAAATTTAAAGACTTAGTTTTATTATTCGAATATTATTTTATATGCTCTAAATTTTAAAAAAATTTAATTTTACAAACTTTTAAAATTAAAAAATTAAAATCAAAAGAGTAAAAAACAGCAAAGTAAAATAATAAAAAAATAGTAAAATCAAACGATAAAACTGTACTAATAAGATAAAAATGGAAACTACCTGAAAATTAATATGTTGAACTGTTTTGAATATTAAAAAAAATAAACAGTTAAGCATAATTAAAGCAGAAAGAGTCAGGCCAAGCGATAATTTTGAAATATATTCTATTTTCAAAACATTTGCTGCAAGGAGAAACGCAAAACAAATTTTTGAATACCCTAATTTTTACATTATGATAAGTTTGAGTTCAAATTAATTTTTTATTATTCCAATTGATGTTTTGTTTAAAAGGAGAGATACTGTTATAGAATTAAGTAAATTGCAGGTTAAAAGAGCACCATTTTGAGATAGAAGGCATTAAATTTGTTTCCAGTTTTTTTCAATTTTTTATTGTTAGTTGTATGTCTGTAGCAGACAAAATGCCAATTGGAATCGACTTTATTTATTAACTTGTGACGATGATTCTTTTACTACAAAATACGAAATAAAAACGAAGAAAAATAAATTTTTATTATTATTCAGAAATCAGTATCATTTCAAAGAAAAACATTATGAATTTAATATCAATTCAAAGTAAAAATTCAGAAAGCAATATCAATTCAAAGTAAAAATTCAGAAAGCAATATCAATTAATTTTTATTATATTTCTACTAGAAGAGCATCCAAACCAGTTGCTCTTCTTCAGTCCTAACCTTGAAACATTTTCTCATATATTAGGAAATCAGATAAAATAAGAATTTCAGTGCTAAAATTCGACTATAAAGTTTGCATATCTATTTTGAAATGAATCTCTCACGATTTAATATTAGTAATTAATACAAAATTTTATCTCACTTGTTAAATTGTAGAATTATGTATGCAAAACTTTTCGATTTGTGAAATGAACGACTCAATAACCACCTAAGAATATGAATTGTCATTTGTTCCTATTTTGTAAAATAATCACAAGGAATTGATTTAAAAATTCAAAAATGTTACTATGTTCAAAAGTTGTTATTCATGGTACGCATTAAATATAACGCACAAATCTTTCTTAGCAATTACACTAAATAATAATAATATCCATAGTTTCGTGAACAGTTTAAATGAAACAAAGAAATTTTATATCATTTCGTTTGATGCAGAAATATTTACATAGTAATAATGAAAGAAACTTATAAAAGGAATCTCCGTGATAAAAATCGTTTGCCATAAATTGAAAACCCAGAAACAATATTTTACATTTCATTCTATGAATGATAGTCAATTTTTAAGAAGAGAGTAATTTATTTTTTATTTATTTAAAAACCTATTTTCACCTATTTTTTATTTATTTAAAAAATTTAATTTATTCCACGTTTATTTTTCATCACTTTTAACTCAGGCAAATTGATTGCTTAATCATTCAATTAAATAACATCAGAATTTATTCTTCACAAATCTGTTTTTAGAAATATATTCATTGCAATCACTGGAAAGAATTTTGTTTCGATAGAATACTTTGTATTAAAATCATGTTATGTTTTTCATATTTTTTATCAATGAACTATTATTATTATTTTGTTCGGAATGTAAAAAATTTTTCCCAATTATCAAATTTAAATTTTTATCAGCGTAAGTTCATTTTATGTCAATAAAAAAATGTTTATAAAAAGCTGAAATTCCCCTTTTAAATTGAAAATGCTTCGTCAAATTTACATTTATCAGTTAACTTATAGAAATGATTTTACTGTATACAATTGAACTTTTGAATTAAAACCATGCAAAAGGGCGAAAAATTTATTTATTTAAAATTACTTTTATAATGTCATGGAATATATTTTTTTTATTTATTTATATAATAATTTCCTCGACTTTTTATTAATTAAAAATAGATTTCCACGAATTGTGTTTTTTTAAATTAAGTATTGTTTTAAAAACAAAATGACTTTAACATCAATAAATGCTGTGGCGATAGATTGCACGTATGTACAAAATTTTTAACTAAATAATTATTTGTGAATTATTTTGCATATCTTTGGGGCCTTATGTTTACTAATTCCATTTACTTCATTAGAGAAAATTGCACTATAGAAATTCTGTATTTTTGAGTGGGACATGAAATTTCAGATTTATTAATCGATAAAATATCTTTTAAGAACCGAAATTACATAATGAAAAGATAAATATATGTATGTCGTATTTTGATTAAACATTTTGAAATTTTATAATATTTTAAAAACTGTTGGGTATTTTTACTTGAAAATCAATAAGTCATCAAAGCATATTTGAAATTTTTTTGCAGTTAATTTTAAATTATATATTTTTTAATACTCTTTTTATATAACTTCACTTATTTCGTATTTGTAATAGTGGGTTTCTGTAATCGATTTTTCTCTTACATCTTAGACTCTAAAATTCTGAAAATTTTACGTTATTTGCCGCGAAAACAATACGCTGTTTTAAAACTTTCAGTATGTAATTTACAGTGGCTCCCAAAAGTGTTCGTACACTAAAAAAATTTGCAGAAATTGTGTTCTATACTTCTTAATAAAGTATTTTATTAGTTGGGTTTTTTTAATTAGCATCTTTAAATAGTTCTTAATAAAACTGAACAAATATTTTTATAAAAAATCAAGTAGTATTGTTCTAAAAAATAAATAAAAAATGTCACAAAATTAGAACACAAAAGTCTTCGTACATCCATTTATTTAAATTCATCATAAAAATATCTTTTGCTGCTTATTTTTCTTCTAATTGAAAAATACACTAAAATCGTTTGATTTCAGTATTTAATATCACAATTATTTGTTCTATTTACTTTATTCTTAGATATGACGCGCATTCGTAAAGAAATGAGTTTAGATGTATGAAAATTAATTATATTTCATTTTAAAGCTGGAAAATCAATTAGAGGCATTGCAACTATAACTAATCTACTTCATTCAACAGTGCAAAGCATAATAAAACGTTACAGAGAGGGAAAAAGGATTGCAAACAAGCCTCGTAATGGTCGCCTTCAAATTCTGTCAGCTAGAAGTCAAATAAATATTGTGAGTAAATTTCTAAAAAATCCACGTCTGAGTGCAATAAAGTTTACTTCACAATATAATGAATCAAATGGAACTTCTATTTCCTGTGAAACTATTCGTAGAATTCTTCGGAATGCTGGTATACATGGCCGCTCTGCACGAAGAAAATTCTTTGCAAGTCAGAAGAACAGAATTACTAGGCTTAAATTTGCCAAATCTATGATAAACCAGCCAGAGAGCTATTGGAATCATGTCTTATTTGTAAGTAAGTTGAAAGTAAGTTTAACATCTTTGGGTCGGATGGGAGAATCATTGTATGGGGAAAAAAAAAAAAAACCGAAGAACTTAATCCCAAGAATTTAGTTGGAACAGTAAAACATGGCGATGGAGGTGTCATGGTTTGGAGGTGTATGTCAGTGGCTGGAGTAGGCAATTTAGTATTCATTGATGGTATAATGGATCATAGAGTTTATATAAATATTCTCAATAATAATTTAAAAGTGTCAGCACAAAAATTGGGCATTTTAAACAACTTTGTGTATTACCAAGACAACGATCCTAAGCACACGGCCATGAATGTTCGTCCTTTTTGCCTCTATCATTGCCTTCAAACCCTTAAAACACCAGCTCAATCACCGGATTTAAACCCTATAGAACATATTTGGAAAGAATTAGAGGTGCGAATAAGAAGTCACGACATTAAATCGAAAATTCAACTGAAAGCAGTAATGACCGAAGAATGGAACAAGATTGGTGCAGAAGTAACCGACCGTTTAGTTAAATCTATGCCCAAACGTTTAAAAGCTGTTATACAGAATAAAGGATATCCTACTAAATACTAAACATTTATAAAAATTTAGAAAATTTCATATTTAGTGATGTTTTTTTAAAGTGTATGATCACTTTTGTGTCCTATTTTTGTGCAATTTTATTTATTGTCATTTTTAAAAAAATAATTTGCATCGTAATTAAAATTTATTCTTCACTGCTTTATTAAGAACTGTAAAAATATGCTATAAAAAATTTTCATGTAAAAATAAGAATATATAATGGTAAATAATGAGGTTTTTAATTGATTCTTGTTGGTGTACGAACACTTTTGGGAGCCACTGTATATTATGAGTTAATTCGAATTATAATTTGATTCCATATTAATCGTTCTGTCTATTAACAGATTTGAAGAAGAGGTTATTTTAAGATTTCCTAGTGTTTATAATCATGAACTATGAAATTTATTAAAGACAAAATGTAAACCGCAGTATGATTCTCCACAAACTTTACTGACTTATTATGTAATAAATTTATTATCTGTCTTCCCCCCCCCCCATAAAATTAAGGTGCCAGGGCAAGACTGACCGTAATGAATGCTCAGATTTTTATTTTCAAAGCCCCATGCATGAGAGTTTCGTGCTTCGTAATATAGTGAAGAAAGCCGAGTGTGTAATTTATAATTTTGTTCGACTAATTGAAACCAACCTTTGAGGCAGAACTACTCTTTGGTTATTAGATAACATTCCAAACGTAATATATTTAAGTCATTGTGTTTTTAAGTAAACGCTTGTGCATGTATGCGAAAATAATGACAATACACATATTGTTCCAAATTTGATACATTTCTACATTTAAGATGCTAATCATGTTTACCAAATTTTATCTCTTTAGCACTTAATGCTTTGTAGTTAAGGTACTTTGTAGTTCTCGTACGCAGAATGCTAAACACAAAATGTGACCCAGAAATTACTCAGTGATCATCAAAATAAAGTAAATTTTTAAACATTCTTTAAAAGTTAAAACATATTTTAAATTATATTAAAATATCAGTTCCTTTAAAATATTTTGATTAGTGGCCTCGAGATTTTACGTTTTTGTTTTGATATCCATGTTTTTAATGGTAAAAAAAATAATAATAAAAATAATTGCCCTTCAGCACTCTGATTTAAAAAAATATTATTTTAAAAACATTTTTATTTTTATCATTTTAAATTTTTAAGAGTATTCTAGAAAATTCTATGAATTAATTTTCAGATATTATTTATTTTTCTTTTATGGTGCAAAGTTTAATACAAATGCTATTTACACATTTTTAGAATTTTTTTTTAAAAAAAAGCACATTTCTTGGAATAGAAATTTCTGGCAACAGCTTATTTGAAGTGAGAAACATCATTTGCTTTTTTTAATTTATTCTTTCTTTTTTTTTCTTTTTCAAAATGAAGTATATAAACAAGCTATGGATTGAAGAAGATGTTTTTACTCTTTTCGGGAAGAACTATTCCATAATTCAAAACATTGCGAAATGCATATTAAAATTTTTAAGTACAAAATAAGCAGTCATACTAATCGGAAAGAGAAAAACTTTCACTCATTACTTTTTCATGGAAAGACTTCAAACGAACTCCTGAAAAATGTTAATATTTTTTTTTTAATATTGCTGAAATGAAATTCCTAGTAATAAGTGATAATCCTCCGACTCAGGAATTAGTTGCAAAGTATTAAATAAATGCATCTGTAACAACAGTAAATATAATAATAAAGCAAAATTTACAATAAACAATATCTAGAAGCGTAATAATCACCATCTTTTTGTTGAGGCATATGGCGCAACTCAGAACAGCTTTGTATGAAAATTATGAATAGGAGATAATGGAAATACATTGCGACCTTTTATGAAATTTGTGTTTACCTAAATGATTACAACAAAAATAGGTAAATTTACTATCGAAAATGAAGAGGAACCAGCGGGCGTGTTCCCCCCAAAACTTTCTCGCATACTATCTTATAAACTTGCCATGCTTATGGCACTTGCGTACAGTAGTTAGCGAAATATTAACTTTTGGCATGCATTTAGCATGTTTAGCCAATCCATTCGTGACTCTTAGACGAGCTATTTGACGATTAATCCCTGGCATGCGTAGTATCTAAAAATCGTGTTTCAGACAAGTTTTTCTCAACCGACTGTAACAAAAATGTGACACAAGACTGCACGTGTAGTCATAAAATTCCATACCAAATTTCTTACATTTAAGTCATTGCGTTTTTCAATTATTGCGTGTATATGCTTCTGAAAGTACAGACCCGCAGACAGTCAAAATGTTGTTGGATTTAGCTCAAAATTTGACAGGTATCTACAACTTAGATGTTAACTGTGTGTACCAATCTTTCTGTCTCTCTTCGTTTTATAACTATCCCTTTAACTTATATTCGAATAAGCAGACAAGCGAACTTCCTCTGAACAAGTGTTTTTCAAAATTCATTTGGTGTAAAGACCGTATACTAAATTTCAAGTCTAGTTCCAGGCGTTTTTTAATTCTTCGTCACAGACAGACAGACGGACATTTTCCAAAAATGTGTTTTTCGATCTCAGGGAGGTCTAAAAGGTGGAGATACGTCAAAATCTCGATTTTGAATTTTTGGACGATTACTAAATTTTCTCACACTACGTACACGAGAAAGCAAAAAATATACAAGCATGGTTCTTTTAATGTCTGTAAGGATTTATTGATTGTCGCAAAGTTTTTCTACAGTAAGAAATTGAAAATAAAGAGTGGAAAAACGCATTAAAATTAATTCAATATATTATCAAGTGCAAATTTTAAATTCATTATTTTCAGAAGAAATTCCTATGACTTTTAGAAAGAAACCTCTTCAAGACAAAGCTATAAGTTCATTTTTCGGAAAGTACTATGCATTTTTTGAAAAAACTGAAGACTGATACATCGACTACAGTTATACTTTTTCAACATATTCCGGAAAGTCCTCTAGGATTACTGAGTCTCTGATCTGTTGAAAAGAAGTCTTTCTGAGTGCAAACCCAGTATGCTTAATTGACTCTGGAAAATAATAAAAATGGGTTGGAAAACAATCCCTAGGAAATTTTACGAATAGTTCTTCTATTATGGGAATCACGATGTAGACTTATTATGCAAAAAACAGCTATTAAAACGAACATTTAAAAAAATAATCTTTACAAATTAAACGTTAATTGAAATCGTTCTAAAAAACTGATAACATCATCTGCTTACATTTTTTAACGGTATTTATATCCCTGTGAATATGTAGTGGACCATTTAGGGATGAAGAAAATTAAATTAAGGAATCGCTTAAGAATCAATTAAAATTTTTGTTAAGTAATTGTTTTTGAAAGTTTCGTATTCATTCGATTTATCAGTGATATCACCAGGAAAGGATTCTGGATGAATTTTAATAGAGCCTTCCAGGCTTTCTTTTCCTAAAATTAATCTAGAACAGAAATACGAAAAAAAAAATTTATTGTTTCTGATAATAGATATCCCAAGACTCAATTTTGTAATATTCATCATAGGGTCTTTTATTTTTCTTTTTGTATTTAGTAATTCAAAACAACAATAATAATTCACATCCTTGAATGTATTAATTTTACTGTGAATGTGACAGGTCGGATCAACAAGATTTCTTTTTCTAGGAAAATTTATATTTGATAATCAATTTGATTGCCAAGTGTCAACTCTATTATTTTGAATAAAATTAAAATAATATAGCCCTTGAAAAATCACTATTTTCTTAGATATATACATGCAAATGATTTATTTTTGACAAAAAAAAAATCATTTCTACTGATCCCGGATATTGCTGTATTAATTGCTTTGTATACGAATGGAATGACCAATGTCATCTGTTCAAATATTATCAATACTTCTGATACCCAAAGTAACTTGCATTTTTAACCGAATAAATTATCTCCATGGTACGAAGGAAGTTATTTAGCTGTCAAGGTCATTTCAGCCTTAGAATGTTGAAAGTATTATGCTGACGCATCAACTGAATTAGTTGTGTTTACATTGTGGCTGACTTGATTTTGCGCAGGGTAAAAGTTCGTTTTAGTTTTCGCAATACAGTTCGACTCTGTGATATGGATATTTATATGAGATGAATTTACTGATATCGTTGTTTCAGACATGGCATTTTATTAATTAGTCTCTTTCTGTTATAGGCTTCAAATTCTTTAATAATTTGCTGCCGTTGCTAAAATGGGAGAGGTATATGACAAAAGCGGCTTTAAAATTGTCTTATAAAAGGAAGTCTGTTTTTTTTTTTCCCTCCCTTTGCTTTGAATGATATACAGTTTAGATTTTGTTCCATTATACTTACGTTTAATTTTCTGAATATGTTTTTGAATGGTAGGGTGTATGTCAAAAGTTATTTCAAGATTTAAAAAAAAATCATCACTCGAATTCATATTAAAGCAAGGAAATTAAAATTTGTATAAACAAATGAAATATTTTTCAGGAATTAGAATACTCAGAACATACACAAGCAGAATTCTGGAAAGACACAGAAAAAAATGTTAAACGCACACAATTAATAATTTATATCAGGAATATCTATTGATTTGGTTCATTTTCATGAATAGAAAGTTAACTATTTAATTAATCGTCTCAAAACGTTCATTAAATCTTTCTAATTCTTCAGAATTTGTGAGCAAAATTTGAAATATGTATGTAATAATAATAACTTATGGATGAAATTAGCAGCCAGGAATTTTTAGAAGTCATTTGGTGCATGTGATATTATCATTTTAATTTTAAAAAATGTTTCAGACGATAAAAGTATTTCGCGCAAAGTAATATTGTATTCAAAAGTTATTTTTATGCTGAAATTATTTTAATCCCGAACAATCAGCTACATTTTATTTTAAAAAAATGGTTTTTGCATTCAAATAAAATTATTTAAAAATTTTTTATTGCAAATATATTGGTATATTGTGATATTAATAGTAATGTTAAATAGATTCTTCTTTTTCCCATGTGATGCATAATTATAATTTTGCTTACAATATAGAAAAGCTTTAAAGAATTTTTTTGGGGAACTGAAACGAAGGAACAATTAAATCGTAAATTTTTCATTCGTTAAAAAATTTAAATTTAAAATGTTGGGTATTACAGTTAGTATCTAAATATTCAAGGGGGAAAGAATTTT
The DNA here is from genome assembly GCA_026543865.1 of Argiope aurantia. Classification (NCBI taxonomy): domain Eukaryota; kingdom Metazoa; phylum Arthropoda; class Arachnida; order Araneae; family Araneidae; genus Argiope; species Argiope aurantia. The sequence goes on from JAPMOR010087435.1 coordinate 178,664, forward strand.
TAAAAACTATTGTTAATTTAAAATGTTGGCCTAAAAATACTTATTATGATTTAATACTTCATTTTATCTGAGAATATATTTTAAAAAATTCAGAGCAAAGTTTTTCAGTGTGAAGCGAAATTCATTTGACAGAATGTCAAGCAGTAGAATATATGTTTTCTCTATCACCAACTAACTTCTATCCTGGATATGCAGAGCTTGAATCCTTGTCCAAAAGAAACTTTTTTAGTAATAAGTGATCGAATGTAAAATGAAAGTGCTTAAATTGAAATTACACTGGATATCTTTATTTTCATAGTGAATTATAAAGGATCTAATAAATTTGTAAGCTTATAAAATAGAGGTGAAATGGTTTTTCCTGACCATATTTTTTAAAAATATCATACATGATGCACTTAGGTTATATTTCCACACCATCCCCGACCCCTAGTAAATTACTTATATGTCTGCATCTTCATCCTTGCTTGTTTCTCGGTTTCTACACTATTTAATGACATATATCTAACTAGGAAGCTGCTTAAGATCTCTGGTCCAGACTTGGGAGCAGGTGCAGACAAGTCTAATAAATAATGCTATTACAGTTTGCCAACAGATTCTAAAACCCTCCGCGCTTTTGCGCATGCGTTAGGATGGGTTTAATTCGACAAAATAGGGGTGAGAGAAAATAAGAAAGGTAGAGATGTTTACATTTAACAATAAGGTATTCTGAGAATGCGCACATCCTTCCACGTTTCGACCCTTAGTGAGATAGAATCGTCGAGAAGTAGTCGTCTTACGATACGGAAACGAACAGCAGCTTAATCGATACATTTGTAACGAATACAAGTACAATGAGTTATAAAATATATAATTTTTATAGTATCTTTTAGAAAAGAATAGAAAATTTTTGCATTTTGTCAAATCCAATTAATCGGGTTTTCGTCTGTTTCGTTGCAGTCAATTTTTATATCAATATTTACAAATAACAAGAGTTTACTTAAACAACAATATTTACAAATTTGGGTCTCCGTAATGAGTCATAATAAATAAATAATTGAGATATATGTGTTAACAAAGTCGCGAAAATAAATCATTAACATGCTCATTAGATTAAGATAACATGTTAAAATTTGAAATTGAATAGGCCAGTTTATCAAAAGAGGGGCATCACTATTTATTTTTCCTAAAATCGCAATATCCTTGAATCTGCATTGGTATGATGGGGCCAAAGAAATTCATTTGCATATTATATTAGTTTATTTCGACATAAAGTTCTAAGGATGTAATGGTGTTCCCCTTCTCTTAACTATTTATTTTTTCTCGAATGTAATAATTTTGATAAGTTATCCCTTCACATAAATGAGGAAACTTTCAGCTTTTAAGATTTAACGAAGTGTAGAATTTAGAATCCAGTTTTAATATTTTGGGAACTATATACCCTATTGGCACAAGATATTTCTACAGTGTTATTCGATATTCTGAATCGAATCTTTACGCCTTCAGAGCTTATGAAGCACAGTGAATAGATATTTTGACATTCGGCTTCTCTTCTAAATCCGGTATCTTAACGTTTGTTTTGTTTGAAGACAAGCCAAGACATCAAAATCCAATGTCTCTTATTACAAAGCAAACACTATATAGTTGACTTGCAAATATTAGATTGATTTCGTAGCTTTAATCAATCGTGCGTTTCATGTTGTTTTAAACTTCTTGATTTTCCCCCTAAATTAAGTTTTTTCCCCCGCATAATTACATTCTTTGCTTCCATGAAGTTTCTCTCAAAAAATGCAGTTAGTAACATTTTTGCTGAAAAAGGGTTCAATCATCACATTATATTGACTTAAATTTAACCTACTGCATTATTCCCTTATGGGAATTTTTATGAATGGTGACATTCATAAAAATGCAGAACACTAGAATTATTTTAGAATACTGATTAGCTTCTAATTCTGTAATATGAAGTGGCAACAGTCTTTATGTTTTGCAGGGAAACTAAGATAAACGAGGGTAAATGCAGCAATTTGAAATAACACCGGGGATGTGTTTTAATTCCTATGTTATATAAGTTTTTTTTACTCTACCTGTCAAAGTTTTAATTTCCTCAAATCAAGTAAGAAATTTTATGACATACTTTTATTATTTTTTCTCCAAAATATGTCATACATCCCTTCGTCAAAAGTTCTATTTTCTATATTATTTTTGCGAGTTATTGTATTGGTTAGCAGTTAAATGAATTTATAATAGATTTAATTATAAAAATATGAGTAATTTGTATGTTTAATAACTCATTTAGTATGCTTTACAGCGTTATATTACTGGAATTTTCTTTATATTTCGATTTTGCAACTTATTTCTTATTTCATTGTTTAAATGAGAAACTTACTACAAAATTTTATATATTTTCCTTTCTTCTCGTATAATGGTGCTGGAAACCCCTTTTTTAAGCTTAACATTATAATACGCCTATCTTTCTTAGGGTTTTTTTTTTTTTGCAAGCGTATCTACAAATATGAAATGTCTATTTAACGACGACAACAGTAATCCTACTTTTAAATTTAGTTTCTAGTTTTATAATTTTAAGTATATAAATATTATGCCTTATGAAATAATTTAAAGTAACTGTACAAATAATTTTAATTATATTTATTAATTCTGCATATGAAATAAGATGGTTTTTATATGCAATTTCTTTCTCTCTTTTTTTAATTTCACCATGGTTTTTTGTCCTGGTGCATGTATGCCTTAGATACTAGCATTTTTATTTCACCTTCTCTATCTGCATTCATTTAGTCAAAAATAAACAGGATTTTTTTATAATAATTTACAAGATCACATTCTTCCTGACACGAGTAATTCATTTGTGATATTTTTAATTTCTGCTAGACATTTGGGATGTTAAGCAGTCTGTATGTTTATTCATGCTTCTTTGGACTTTATTATTATTTTGAAATCTCTCATTTTGTAACATTAAACAAGTTGCCTGCTCTTATTAAGATGAAAAATGTATGCAATTTAACTCTTATTGAAATGTGTCAATATACATATTTAGAACTTAAAAAAATAATTAGAAATATTATATAAAATGCATAAATTGAAATAAGAATTTGTTTTGCTTTTACCTATAGGGGCTATAATTCATCTAAACATTTTTTTTTTATTTCTATCTTTAAATTGAATTCTTAATGAATTTGCTAGTTATAAATTGAAACTGTAATTTATTTTTATATTCTATTATATTTATTATTGGCTACTCATTTGAGATAGTCATATCCCACTTGTATGCATATTTCTATACATTTTTTATGAATTAATGAATAATTCAGATATGATACGGTATAGATTTTAGCATGTTTTAGTATTCACTGGTATTCTTGGAGATAATAATACATAAATAATACATTTAAATGTATTTAATTATAAACAGATATTTACATTTATAGTTATGTAACAATATGATGTAATGCTAATCTCTAAATTTGGGCAAATAGGAAAAAAATTGTTTATCATATCTATTGTACTGTTAAAATTCTTAACATCTGTGTCAAAAGAAAATTATACTGAAAATTGCTTTTACAAAGAACATGTTCTTAAGGAACTAGTAACTTAATCATTAATTAAATGAGAATAATTTATTGGAATTATTTTCATTTTTACATAGTTATATCACAAGTATTTGTTAACTAAAAAATTTTTTTGTAGACAAGTATCACAAGTATTTTGTTAATAAGAAAAAAAAATTTAAAAAATATTAATTATTAATATTAATAATATAATTATAAATAATATTAAAATATTGATAGTTAATTATTCTTATTTTTCTGTAGCTTGACAAATTACATTTTAATTAAAGATTCTGAGTGGTAAAAAAAAAATAAGAGTTTGTGTTTTTTAATAATTGAGAATTCATTTTTTCTGTGAATTCCGTATAGTTAAAAGCATTTCTTGAATTAACCTTTAATACTTTTGTTTTCCCACCATTTTGAGCAAGTGACACATTTTTAGAAAAAGTTTAACAGAATAAATCTTTTACGCATTTCAATTTTCCGAAAAATAAAATACTTTTGAGGTACGTGAGTAATTAATTTTTACTATAATACAGGGTGTTTATTTAGTCCCAGACCCATTTTGATGTTTAATAACTCATAAAATAATAAAGATAGATTAAAATTAATAACATAAATGGTTAAATTAATAACAAAAAGTTTCATGACCCTTGTCAGTGAACTTCCATGTGTGCTCCCTTCGTCACACGGAGTCAAGTCGATAGTCAATTTCGTGCCAGGTAGCGGCAAGCATGTCGGCATCCATAGAGCCTATTGCGGTTGTAATTCTGGCTTTTAGGTCATCAATGTTTGACATTCTCCTCCTGAAAACATTGTCTTTTATAAACCCCCAAAGGAAAAAGTCCAGCGTTGTTATGTCAGGTGCTCTGGGTGGCCAAGGAATAGGACCTCCTCGCCCAATCAATCTTCCTGGAAAATGGTCATTCAAAGAAGTACGAACGATGATATCCCAATGAGGTGGCGCACCATTTTGTTGCAAAAAGACATGTGGCTGAAACTCTTCTAGTTGTGGAAATACGAAGTTTTCCAACATGTCTAAGTATACGACTGATGAGACCATCTTTTCTGTAAAAAAGAAAGGCCCAATGACTCGGTCGTGCGTTAGTCCGCACCACTCATTAACCTTTGGGGAATCCCTTTGTGCCTCGCGGTATTCATGGGGGTTTTCAGATCCCCATATGTGCACATTAAGGCGATTAACAATGCCAGAAACATGAAAGGATGCTTCATCGGAGAATATTATGCACTTCAGAAAATCAGCATCATCTTCTATCTTCCTTAGCATATCTGTTGCAAAGGCCATCCTCTTCGGCCTATCTATCAATCATTTTTCGATTCAAAATAAAAAATCCTTTTCTGTTATCAGTTCCAGGCATTGTTAAACACTAATATTGTCATTTTTCTTTAAGTGTAAGTATTCATTATTAACAATCATCCTTGACAATTATTGCTATGATTTAGCAGCTTTTTATCTAGGGCACTTATTTATAAGGGGGAAAACATCATATTCTGCTGAAAAGCAAATATTTTCAGTGCCTTATGATGGTTACAGTTTTAATTAAAAGGTTTAAAGAAGACAAATTTTGAATCAATTGGTTTCTTTCTAGTAAAATTTTAATTTATAATTTTAAAAATGTTTTGGAAGGAAATGTGTAAATAAGTTTGCTTTCTTCTATACCAAAAAAATTGATTTAACGTTGGAAGAATTGCCATTTTAGCAAGGGGGAAAAAAAAACTGCAATGACATGAGTATTCTTAAATGACTAATGATATTAGCAAATTAAGAATGACTCTTTGTTATTAATATTAATTATATTAATGCCTTAACTCTTTAATTTTTTCCATTGTCTAATTAAATAGTAGGTCTATTTATTTTAAATGCATTGTTGCTTTGATTCAAATGCCTATAGAATAGTTGAAATGTTTATGAATACTACAAAAATTATGTACTAAGTTGCACTATTTGTGAAAGATTGAAACTTAATTTAAGTACTTGTACATTAATTGGATATTAGTGATTAATTGGTGAAAAAAAATTATCAGAAATGCCATATTTATTGCAACTATTACATACCAGAAAAAATGTCATGTTAATCTATTGACTGTGTTCACCAACAGCATGCAATTAAGCTTAAAGCTCAGTTACAGTATTAATTTAAACCAAATGTTCGGCAAAGCTAAACCATTAATCTTGGATTAATACAAAATTTACTGTATGTGTAACACAGAAATAAATTTAACATTAACCGTAACGAATTCATCATTAAAAGACTAATAAATTTTTAAGCTGTGAATTAATTTTTTAATTTGTTTATAGATCTGCTAAAACAATGGCACGACCAGGACCTCCACCTGGTCTTGCTGGATCATCTAGTTCAGGACCACAAATCACTGATCCTGTAGCTCTTATGAATACTTATCGTTCATACATATCAATGATTGTTGATCCAACTGTTAGTAAGTAAAGACTTTCAACAAAGTCCTTTATTAACCCTCGTGTGCATTGTTCATTTTTCTGTGACAACTTATTGTGTCATAAATATTCTTTGAAATAAACTTTTTACTATTTTATGTATCTTTATATTTTATCATTTTATGAAAAATATCTAATTTTTTCTGTTTTTTAATATTTTTATCATTGAAATAATTACATTTCAAATATTGGGCAAATAAATTTTCATGCATGTTTTTCCCCTCCTTTTTTCCCCCCAGAGGATGAAAGTAAATTAAAAGCATTACAAGAAGTCAGCCAGGAACTGGAGGTATCTATTACTTTCAATTGATAAATGAATTGTTTGGATTATTTTTTAAAGACATTTAAACTGATGACAGTTTTATTTTTATTTCTAAACTATATCTCCATTATGTTAAAAGTGAATGCTCTATTATAGTAGTGAAAATTTTATAGAGTTAGATAATTATACTCTTAGATATACTTAATTATACTTAGATATTATACTCTTAGATAATTATACAATTTAATTTTTTAAGCAAATTAGATTTTTTTTATTGAAATTTTCACATGAAAGTTTATTATATAACTTATTAGAGGTTATGAAACCCTATTTCATTTTACAAAACATGAATTGCCTCAATAAAATTAAGTTCAATTTAAACTATAATTTATATTTTTCATAGGTTAAAAAAATATTTAAAATTAATTGGCCAGCTACTTGAATAAACAAGAGCATTGAGCATTTTTTTTTTTTAAATTGTTGAAGTGAAAATGAAGAGGAATGGCCAAAAATTCTGGTCACTTTAATAGTTCTATGAATGAGTATTAGATTGGGAGCCATGATGCAATTTAAAATATTGCCTGAAAAGCATTGATGCTGAAATGTATTTTAGGATATAATTTTACGATTAGAGAAATGAAATGGTACTATGACATTAGCGAGTTCTTTTAAAAACCATCTAAATTTATTACATTTGCGATGCACAGGAATATTCACATAAAATATAAACATCTGCATTAATTCCTAACTATTAGCAAAAGTATTTTGATTTGGGAGACATAGCAAATTTACTTCTTTCCTGCCGTATAGCTTTAATTGAATTATTAAAATGTAGCATTGTTTTTTATGCACATTAGTCACAGATCTAATCAGATTAAGTGCATTTTATTAATTATAATGCTTAAATTTTGAATGTGTATATCAATTAAGCTAAAGATATGTAAATGCTTGTTGAGAAATAGCAGTATCCGTATGTTTATATTTAGATAAAAATATACATATTAACTATAATTTCAAATTACTTATTCATTCATTGTATTTCAGAATATTGCTTCTAATCCTCAATATCCATCATTTCTGGAACATGCCCTTCGTGTCTTTATTAAAATTTTGCAAGACGGTGAGCCTCATTTCATTGCGGAGCACACTACACATGTGAGTATATTAGAAAATTTTTATTTGCATCTTGTAAGGATTCCCGGGTTTACTTGTTGATTTTTAGATCAATCACCAAGCTCTATTAAACATAATGCATCTCATTTGCTTGGTGATAAAATCTGGAGGCTGCTATTAGATACAAATGCCAAAAAAAGTGTTTAATTCTACTTTTTGAGAAATGGATACTTTTCTATTCTGTCCATATTTTTTGGTAAATTTTTGTCTTCACAGGTTTGCATCAATTTAGTGTTTAAATTGTATGGTATTGTTATGATAGATAAATATCAAGGATTATTTTTTATACTAAATTTTTTTTGTAGTGTTAATATTAGCTGTTTCCTATTATTTGATTTTTTTCATTTATTTGATCCCCCCCCCTTGTTTCAAAGAATGATTGTAAATATTGGCTCTTTTTATTTTTTGTATGGGTGAGAGTTTTCAAAATTAAACTTAATATTAAATTAGGTTTGTGCATAATTACAGTATGAAATCATTAGAATGTGCACCACTCATGGTATTATTTGTGAAAAACTATTGATACCCTCCCTCATTTTGATATCAGCATTTGTTAATAACTAGTTTGTTTCACTGAGAAACAAGACAATAGATCATATGTGAGCAGCATTAGAGAACATCCCTTCCATCATAATTTGAAAGGACAAGAATTGTTGTTAAAAATTTCATTTGAAGAAAATATTAAAATCTTGTCTGTTATTGAAAGGATTTTATATTACCAATATTAAAGTTATTCAGTTAAGTTTTTAGCTGCTGTTTGTTTCAAAATAAAAAATAATTTCCAAAATTTTATGGGGGAAAACAATGCTCATATTATTGTATAACATTTTATTAGGATGACATGAAATCAATCTTTATAATTTAATTCAGCATTTTTTTTAATGTATTAGTTTTAAAAAGTAAACAATGTGCAATTTTCAAATTTTTTAATTATACATATTTTTAATTTTGATTTAAAAATGGTTTATTTCTGTATTTGTATGTTTAAAATTATTTAAGTGACATTGTTTAGATAACTTTCGTGAAGTAGAAATAAAAATTGCATGTTACTGCAATAAAATCTTTATTGATTTGTTGAATAAGGGAAACTAAATTCTCTTCATCTAATGCAATTCTTCCATTTCAGCAAATGCGCAAGTTGATTTTAGAAATTATTCATAGAATACCTACCAATGCCACACTGCTGGGACATGTAAAAAGTATTTTAACATTGATGTTCAAACTTTTAGAAGTAAGTGTTCCTGACCTAGTAATTAAGTTTTATCTTCAAATTATATATTCACGTGGATGTTATTGTATCATTTGGATAAATATTGCAGCTTACATTTAGTTCTATTTTTGCTTTAACCTAAATTATTTTATTTATGATTTTTTTGTCTTGTTGATTATCAGTTTAATTTTATAAATATAACTAACTTCTTAATATAATATTACTGTTTATTTTTAAACGTTAAATTCTTTCCAGACCGAAAATGAAGACAATATTTTGGTTGTGTTGCGCATCATTATAGAATTTCATAAGACTTTCAGGCCTGCTTACAGCCCTGAAGTAAGTGATTTATTGAACTCTTTTACAGATACATTAATAATTATAGAATTTATGACTGTTCATATTTTGCATGGCAATTAAGAAATCATTTAATTAAAAAAATAATGATGAATAATAATGAAATAATTTCATTTATATTAAAGGTAGACAGTGATTCCATCTTGTCCCCATTTATCATGTTACTATTAGTTTTTGTAAAAGCTGTTAATCTATTTTCATTCTTAAGAATAAATTTTTTGGACATTCTGTCAGCATTGATCATGTTATTTAGTGTTAGTTTCCTTAACAGATATTGGTATTTTTCCATTCAAAAGTATATATTTTTTTCTTCTGTTTCAATCACAGTAAAAAGCATCCTTTTGGTAAAGTATCTTTTTTTTTTTTTTTTTTTGATAAAGTGAAAGTAGTAAATGATGAATTTGACTTAACCCTATAAATTGATTTTCCCTCCTTTAAACCTATCAGTATTTGAGTATGTGTATGTAATAATAAATTTGTTAATGGTATAATTCTTACTTTTTTTTTTTTTTTTTTTTTGCAATTTTTATTAGCGAAATTTCAGTTTCCTTTTCACTTCCATTTGGAAATGCAACAGAGAACTTTAACATTTTTCTTGCTGAGTGGTACAGATGCTATATCAGTACATTTTCATTACCTTGCATACAATTGGTACACATGCTGTTCTTACTAGTAATCAATTAGAATTTCATTCTACTGATATTTTCTTCGGCCAATAAATAGGGTTTTGATGATATTGTATCCTAGTTCTCTTATATCAGAACATGCATGATATATAGGCTTATTATTAACTAGCTGATGCAAGTGGCATTGCCCTGGATGAAGAAGTTTCATATATTACAAAAATTGAATATAATATTTTAATTGATTAGTTTAAAATATTACAATACAAAAATTCCTCTTATCTATGGGTTTATTTTTTATGTAAAATCAAAAAAATAATTTTCACTACATATTTTTTGATAACTGTCAAAAGCAATTTTCCTCCTATAAATATAATAAATAATAAGTTACTATTAAGCAGATTAAATGATCTAAAATATTTATTTCATTTTCATTCAATAAGAATGGCAATATTAAAGATAAAGTAATCTTTTATGAACATTAAAACATAATTTTTAATTGATGCATAAATCACTTTTTTAATGATTTGTCATCAAGCCTTTACTAAAACCTTCCTTATGTTTTATAGTATTTGTGGGTGAACTTCAAAAAAAATATATATTCAGTAATTTTTTGTTGTTGTTGTGTAAAAGCTATTTATATATGTCACTTTTATATATGTGGACAATGAAAAATAAAAATAGATAATGCCATTAGAGATCTGAAACAATGAATGTTTTTTCTTCAATAAGTTGAAAAAGAGGAGGACAGGGAATTTTCATTCAGAAAACTTACTGGTTAGCCATAGTCTTGATTTTCATGGGAGTGATTTAATGTATTTCTATAAGCTGCATTTTTGATCCACATTGAAACTTAAAATCTTAAATTTCCTAGATTATGAATTACTTATTGGTTGAAATTTATATATGGATTTTTTTTAAAGATATCATTGTTTCTACAATATGTGAAAGACATCTACAAAGAACTTCCTAATCACCTGAATCATATATTCGAACCTCGTCCTATCCAAAAATTAAAGGATGTAAGTTTAGCAACTCTACTTCCCATTTTAGAAGAGACCTTCACTATCACTCCTGTGTATGTTGATAGGAGAGGTTCAGATGTAAATCCTGAACAGCAAGTAAGTATCTTAACATTTATTTTATAAAATCATATTATAAATATTAGTGATTATCAAATTATTAAATATAACAAAGACATACTGGGCCAAAAATGAGTTTAGTTTAGCATTGCTTTGTTTATCCTGTTGACAAGATAGATGTTAATAATTCGCATCATCCAGATGAAGAGTCAATAGAGCATTTTTCTCAAATCCCTTAATAGTCAAACCTATCTGTCATATGAATTAATAATTCCAATACATTTTGTCATTTTTTTTGTCTTGCACAAACTAAGATTTTTCCAACTGCATGTCATGATAATGTTGATTTTATTGTCCTCTTATAATTTTTTTTGTGAGAAGGATAATTACTTCATAAATGAGTACCCAAATATTTAATAATTTGACTCTTCTTCAATATAACTTTGATTTAGAATGAATTTACAGTTACCAGTTGGTTCACCAGTAGTATAGTTTTTATTATTTCCAATGAAATCTCTTATATATATATATATATATTCTTGATTTGTACTAGAAAAATATTTTTGCATCAGATTGTAATATCGTCTCCCCCCCCCCCTTTAAATTGTACAGATTTTTTTTTTAAAAAGAGTCATTTTCTTTAGCTTTTTTTTACTGGAGGAAAAAATAACAGCATATCATTAGATATTTGACAGAACCTTGGAAACAGTTTGAACTATTGGCCAATTTAAAATATATTGTTTAAAATGATGTTTGTATATTTAAATTTCCAAAGTTCAGGAAAAATTGATAAAATTAAAAAGACACTTTTTAAACATTTGAAATGGTAAAGAAATTAATTGTGTACAATAATTTCAAGAGTTATTGCAGAAAAAATGCATTAAAATCTTGTAGAATTAAAAAAAAAATTGATGCACCCACCTATCCCAAAGTATATTCGTGCAAAATTTTGTAGTTTTTGATCAGCCATTTTTTCCAGTAGAGCGCCAACATACACACATTTTTTCTTATTAGTATAGATAGATTTCAGTCTTAATACTCTTCCATTCTTTCATTTTTGTAAAATGGCTATTCAAGTGAACAAGAGAAGGTCTAAGTAATGAGGAAATAATTTTAAAGGTGCTGATCCCCTCCCTCTCCTCTGCCTGCAATTTGAACATACAATGAAAAAAAAATGTAAACAGCAAATCATATTTGTGGTAATTGGGCTAGGGTTTAACACTCTAAGAAATATTAAGATTTTACTAAATGTTTGATACGAAACTTATTTTTCTTATAAAATTTAAAGAGATTTTAAAATGCAAAATTATTGTTCTTAGTTATTTTTTTTTCTCCCCATAAGCCCTTCAAGCTATAAAAATGTTTTTTTTTTCCCCCTATTCCTCCAAATTGTTTATTCAGAATTGTCGATGTCTTAAGGGCCTAATTTCGCAATTTGTGGCATTTTATTAGTAATCTCGGGTATAAAAAACTTCTGACGAGTCTTTACATGTAAAATACAGATTTGATAGGATTTTTTTTCTGTGTGGGTAAAGGTTTTTTATGTAACACTTGGTTGATAGGTTAATTTGTAAACAATTTAGTTTTATTTTTTAATTTGCAATAATTGGATGCTTTTGATGTGTTTTTTTTAAGCCTTTATATACTAAATCAATAAATTTGACTCAATGTTGCATTCTATGTAAGAAAGTTTTTTTTTTTTTTTTCCTTGCCATACTTTTAAACTTACAAAACTTAAGTTTTTCGCTCTTCTCCTACGACAACCACGAGTTTCTAGGGTTTAAAATCGCAATTTAAAATTCTTGTATCTTTGTAATTCTTACACATTCTTTCATACTGTCATTGTTATATCAAATTGTCATTAATCTAATTTGCAAAAATATTTTATTGATGTAAAAAATATTTTCATTGTTTAGCTCCCAAATCATTTGATTCAGCTTCAAAATGCTATTATTAGTTTTCCAATTGTTAAATCAACATTTTATATGCTATGCTTTTGAAAGAAAGTAATATTATATATATATGACTATTCACTTGTCCAAATTTCCATATGTCTTTTAGTTTAATTTGATTCCAAAAGCTTCAAAGTCCTTGAAAGCTCTTGCTGAGTTACCAATAATAGTGGTACTGATGTATCAGTTATATAAGCAAAATGTCCACAGTGATGTTGAAGAATTCATTCCATTGATCATGTCAACTATATCACTTCAACCTACTCTTCAGCAAAGGTAGTGTTAAAATTATAACTTTATATTTGATTTAATGACTTTTTTTAAATGACATTATATTTGCTATGTAATTTTCCCTTCAAAACTTAATTTTGTAAAAAAATAAAAAAAAAATATAAAAAAGGGAAGATTTTAGATTATATTTAATGCTGTTCAAAATAATGTGATATAGAATATGTAAAATATATAATTAAAAAATTCTATTGCATGATTTATCTCCCTGCTTTGAATGAATGTAGAATGTGCTCTATCATTAGTGAAAAATAAATCCCAATTGTTTTATCTATTTTTAAATCTAATAAATACAATAATTTTTCAACAATTCGGCCTTTCTTACTGTCAGGTATTTTATACCCAGGCAAGTGAGAAATGTTATTGGGGTTGAGAGTCGTTATTTTTAGAGATCAGTGACCTTGACACACTCAACATTAACAATAGGCTATTGCTCAGATTTTGAGATATATAAAATTTATAATATGTAATACAGTAAGTGTAATATTTTGTGCAATAAACATAACATTTTGCTATTAAATGTATTTTTTATTGAACCTCTACGAATCTGGCAGTTTTTATTCATTTAGTTATTCTCTGATCTCATATCCATTCTGTTATATTACTGAAAGTCTATTTTATATCCATCTATCTAATTTTAGATAATATAATTGGTTTATATTAATTGTAATATATTAATGTAAATATTAATTGGTTTATTGTATTTATTATTATTAAATAAATCTCCCCCCATTCATTTAGCCAGATTGAAATAGTCTATAATCGTTTTTTAAACTCAAAAATTGGTGAGATTTTTTTAATATGTCTTGCAATATACTTACACTACATAATAATTTCTATTCCTTTGTAGGAACAATCCAAATTTCAACAAAGAAGTGTTTGTTGATTTTATGGCTGCTCAAATCAAAACATTGTCATTTTTAGCATATATAGTAAGAATTTATCAGGTAAGTAGCATTATTATTATTATTTTTAATGTTTTTCAAAGCTAGGAGTCATTGCATTTTTCATGTATTATTTAGCATCACACTAATAGATTTTAAGAAATTTATTTTCATTATAAGCATTATGAAGACATAATATATGAGTTGCCTTTGGCAAACAGCTGTTTTACTAGAGGTATTCTTATATTTAATTTTAGTTAAATTGTCTACATATAACTTACATAATTGTCTTATATATGTTCTTTCCATTGTTTTAATAAATGCCTGTCCCATAGTATAACACTATTAAATGTGTAATTTATCGCCTAATTTTTGTGGTCTTGCATATTTATTCTACAAACTACACACATTAAATACAATTTTTCTTAACTTTTGACAATGGAAGAAAACCATTCGATTAAATATTTGCTTCAACAATGAAAACAGCAAGTTTTTAGGCAACAATCTATTATAGGGCATTAAGTTAAAAAAAAAAAAATGTCTAAATTCGGTTAAAATTTGCACAACTATTAAATTGATATAATTGAAAAGCCAATTTAAAAAATTTTGAAACTGTTAATTTTATTATTATGCAATAACATTTTCTGAAATTATTACATACTCCTCCCTCGCCAAAATTCAGGCTAATTTTTAATAATTTTAAATTTAAAAAAATCTTTTAAAGTGCATGTTCCAACTCTCCAAAGTTTGTGCCGGATTTGGTAGCTGTAGGTTGAAAGGTCTGACCTGTAGAGTGGCAACATGCATATTCATTTTTATTTAATTTTTCATATAACCTCATTTTATGAATGGATTGGATTGGAAACATTTTCAGTTTCTAGGCTCATGTTTTGAATGATGTCCTATGTATGAATCTTTACTTTTTAAAACTTTAAGGAATTTGCAAAATCTGAATGTTAATGATACTTTCTGAAATACTTATTGGAAAGTTATTTATAACTAATAAAATGTTAATTTTCCAGAAGTGATAAAAGATATAAAGATTCCTAAGAAGTTATCAAAATTATATAATTTAAGATAATTCTCTTCCCTACCTTTTTTTTTGGGGGGGGGGGATATTGATGTTTTACATTTGATTTCCAAGAGCTTTAGAACTTACGAGTATTGAAATGTTTATTTTTCAACTATAAGAGAAATTCTCTTAACTCTTCACTAACCCTAATGATAGCTCAAGTTCGTGATATATAAAGAAAGAATGTGGCTCTTTTGATAAGAACAAAGAGGATTGCAAGAATATATCATTTCAGCTCTAACCTTCTAGAAAAAAAAACAAAGCTTCTAATGAACTTCTTTAATGAATAAAGAAAACACATCTGATAATAAGTCCCTTACACTTAATGAAAGAGTTGAAATTTCACCAGAATATTTAGGGATTGTCTTAGTATAAATAAGCATTTGGGACAGTTCAGAATTGAAAGAATTGAATTATTATGTGCAGGAGAACAATAGAAATTTAAAAAAGAAATGCTCATTGCAGAAACATTGGTACATATTTTTTATTGCTTCATTTCATCTTTTAAGAATCAAAGAAGTTTGTTAGATTTCAGTATTCTAATCAAGACATCGCACAAACTGTTTGATGAACTGGATACGTTTCCATGGATATTAATGTTTTCAGGATCAAACTTTGTCATTCTTGAAATTATTTAATTTCCTGTTATGTAATAACTCTAATATTTTTAATATTTCAAGCACTTTTTATATAAATTTATTCATTTTACTGTCCCATTACGTATATTTATTTTATCCCTATTTATTTATGTTTGGTATTTTTTTTAATTCAACTTTTTTTGGTTCCAAATTTGTGTCATGTCTGTGTTTGAGGCTTGATTTATATGCCTTTATTTTATTTTTAAAAATATTATCTTAATTATATAACATCAATAATATGAACATGAAAAAAATTATATAATATCTTCATAGTGCACTTGAATATTAATCCAGTAACTAAAATAAAACATATTATAAAATGTTTTAAAAATTATTAAATTTAGTAAAAAAATATATTGAAATTTTTTCCCCCAAATCACTTTCTTTAAGTTGCTTCAGCTATTATTATTTTATCATCAATATTTAATGGCAAATGACATATTAAGGTATTGCTGCTTCCTACATATATATAATACAAAATTGTCTTATAATTTTAATGTTTTAACAATTTGTTTAAACACAAAAAAACAAGTTTAGTTTTGTACAGATGATATTTCACATCGAACCATAATATAGGACATTTAATTCTCTTTCAGATGAATGCAAAAAACGTTGGCATTGTTTCATATATCTATATGCACTTTTTAAATATGGAGGGGAAAATACACGCATTACGCTACCCAGTTTATCAGAAGATTGCTCAGATTTATTACATCTTAATATTACAATTGTTTGCATTCATAAAATTGCAGCTATCTTAAAGATATTATAATTGAGTGAGCTTTTCTTCTGTTTCAGGCTGTTGTCAATGAGCATTCCTCTGAATTGGCGAGAGGAATGATTGGCTTGCTGCGATTGTGTCCGCAGGAAGTTGCACATTTACGTAAGGAACTCCTGATTGCTGCTAGACATATTTTAGCTACAGAATTGAGAGAAAGTAAGTTTTTTCTACTATTCTTTAAGGTTTTGTGCTTCCAGTTTTCTACTGCAATAAATAATAGTGGTCACTTAGTCACAGCCAGAGTAATCACAACAGAATATTCATGGATTATATCAAAATCAATGATTAGCACAGTCAAAATGTTTAAAAATAATATAATCTCGTGAAAATTCCAAAAGCAGAACTAATGGTACAACATATTTAATATTATTCATTTGCTTTAATTAGAAAAATCAGTTCAATGTATGTAATTGAAAATAATTTGTATATATTTTAAGTTTTTAAAAAATTTTGCCTTTAAAAAAAAAGCTATTGAGACTTAACTTTTTTTTTAATTATCAAGCATTCCTGGAATAAGGTTCATAACATTCATGAATAAGTTTCAGCAAACATTTGGAATGATCTTAAAGTTTTCGGTCTTAAATAGCTAACTTGATGCAATTTTGTAATTTTTTTTCTTTCATATTTCAGAATTTGTTGGCTGTTTAGAAGATTTATTTGATGAAAATATTCTAATTGGTACAGGATGGACTGCTTATGAATCTTTGAGGTAAATAGTTATTATTTTTAATTAGGCTCGGATATTTTGTATCATTCCTTTCAGAATTTATCTCGTATTGATGTTCATCAAATTTCAAAATTTTATATTTTACTGTTACAAGTTTGTTTCACCTAAGTGAATTTCAGTTTGCAACATTTATGAATAACAATAAATAGTCATGTTAATCTCATATATTGAGATTTGTGTAACTAACCACATACAAATAATCATTGAAGCCTGCACATCAGTAGGTTCTTTCATTACTTGATGTTCAACACTGGCATACACATCTTTTTTATAAAATCTTTTTAATTTAACAAGAATAATATGGTAGTTAAAACATTAAATCCTAATGCCACAAAACAGCAATTCTTGAATTGTTAGGTAGCTGAATATTGATATTCTTTTCATTTCTAAGATCATCCTTTATCATAGTTTAAAATTGAATTAATTTGAAAATTATTCATGCAGTTTAAAAGTTTATTTTACAGATAGAAAATTTCTTTTATTTCAAACTTTATTTTGGCTGTGTGCATGTATGTAACCTTATTTTATCTCCAGTATGTATTTGCAATTAGATTGTACGTTAAAAATGCTATAGACAATGACCACAGTTAGTTTTGTGGAGGACAATCTTCAAAACATGGAAACAAAATTTTGAAATAAAATAAAAGATGTTTGCAGTCAGTGGTATTTTTAAGTTTGCCATATGAAAAACAAATGCTCAGCCATAGAATTCTTTTAAATAAAAATTCTAATATGAAAACATTCTTTTTATTTTTTACTATTGCTGTGTAATAATTCCTTTTTTTTTTTCTTTTCTATTACTGTATGTATATATTTAAAATAAAAATGCAAAATAAAGAACGAGCCCTTAAGACCCAAATACCGTTTTGATTTCACCAGTTCTTTATTTATATATCTCCCTCTGTACCCATGGCTTTACCTGTATCTCTTTGTCTATTTTTAAGAAAAGGCAAAACACCTGTTCACTCAAGTGGTACAATTTATAATTTTACAAAAAAAAAAAAAAAAAAAAAAATTTTAAAAAAATATATTTGTATGATAATTTTGTTATTGTCATGATAAGGCTTAAAAAAATTTTTATTTTAAGAGGATGTAAGAATTTTGTGTGGTGGGTTATTCAGAAATTATGTTTGAGAAATACAAAAATCCCAAAATCTTGAAATTCATATTTATTTATTTACTTTTAGAGAGCCATAAGAATTTTTAATAGCTTATTTAATCTTTCTAGGTGCATTTAAAAAAATTTCTTTGATTTTGCCAAAGATTGTGGAATTGTAGAGGTTCAAACAAGCAAATAGACACTCAGCTTTTTATACATAAATGATGTATTTAGGGAGCATGAGCTTTCATCAATGATCAATGACCCTTTACCACCCTTCATTTGCAAGAGAGAGCACAAAATGGAATCTTGACAGAAGCGCCAGTCTTAATAACTTTATGAGTATAGATAACCTACAAGAGTGTTATTTGTGCTGGTGTAATTTAAACGAGTACTTTCATTTGCTGTCGTAAAATATTGTTCATTATAGCTGATTAATGAAATTAATATAAAGAGTAAACTTTATTAATTATAGTATATTCTTTTATTATATATGATTAATTATTTTATTATTATGTTATATATGTTTAATTATTAATATGTATCAATTATCCAAAATATATTTTGTGGTAATTCTTTTAGATAAATTTTATTTTTTAATTATTATTTATTTATGTTAAATTTCATTAATCTGTCGTTTTCATGTTTTAATTGAAAATATATACCAAGTTAAATAATTAAGAAATCTGGCTACTTGATTCTACTTATATAGATAATTTTTCAGTATGATAAACTATTTCATACTATGAATTAAATTTTTAAAGTTTATCTATTATTTAAGTGTTTCATGTACAATAGTTTTGAGTTTTGTATTGCTCATTGGGTTTTAGTCTCGTACTACTTTTTTGTAATGTTCCTTTTTACTGAATATTCCTCATTTTTAGTGACCATTAATTTGCAATCTTCCTTTCTTTTAGACCCTTGGCTTATAGTACTCTGGCAGATTTAGTTCATCACGTAAGACAACATCTTCCTTTAAGAATACTCGCGAAAGCTGTGAATGTTTTTAGCAAAAATGTCCATGATGAATCATTAGTGACAACCATACAAACAATGTCATGCAAATTATTGCTAAATCTTGTCGAATGCATTAGACAGCGATCTGATCGTGAAAATGGAAATGTAAGTATTTCGCTTTAGATGTCTTATTTCTTTTTTTCATTAATCAAGCCGTTTCTTTTATCTGACTTAGGTTTAAAATCACTAGCTCTGTTCCAAAACTGTTGTAGAATCTGGTAAACAGGATGCTAATTTTTTAATCAACCTTTTTTATTGAAGGACTAGATTTTACACTTAATACTATTTCTTTATCTTTCCAAATGTTTGCACAAGATTTAAAAAAAAAATGTTTGTATTTGTCCATTTTGGATGTTTAGAAGAAGCCTTCTTGGATTTTGACATAAATGATTATTTGAAATTCAGTTAAATCAAAATGTTTATGAAACTATAAGAAATTTATAATGTATATTCTTATTTTTGTTCTGTAAAAAAAATTGAAACAAACTTTTTTCCTGTGAAATTTAAATTTTCACATCGTGTTTCAAATTTATTACAAAGACATAAAATTATTTGTTAAGTGAATCATGGTTCTTTAATAATTTAATATGGGTGTGATGGACTTTTAAATAATCCATCAATTTACTTTGATAGCTTAATTATTTCTTTCTTGATTAAAACAGATGACCATTTAAATGTGCTCATTGAAACTATGAAGACTGTGAAGAAAACACTTTGAAGATTTTATAATGAAATAAAAAATATTACATGAATAAAATAATGTATGGCTGTTCAGAATTATCTTTTCTATCTGTATTTGGTTACATTGAATATTTTATAGGAATTCTATGCAAGAATTCCAGTTGTATTTTTTTTAAGAGGATAATTTCTTCAGGCTTAAATGAAGTTTATATGTCCAGGCATCATGCAGATTGTTAGTGTGTGTATTCTATACTATATACAGGGAGCATTAACATATGATAAGGGCAAAAATTATACTTTGGGCACTACATACACATGCTCTTCCTGTGTGCTACAAATAAAATTTAAAGTTTTTTATAATTTGTTAGCATTATTTGTGTAAGTGATGATGATCAGAAAGGGTTGCCAGAAATGACAAGTGATAAATAAGTTTCAGGCAACTACGAACTTTATTATACAATATATGTGTAATTCTTGTTCTCGGAATTTTTCTAACAACCTTACTAAAGCTTTTTATGGAAAAAACAGTAATTATGGATTTTTTAAAAATTATAGAATAACTCATTGAAAAACTAGTGTCCTATAATCTTTAAGAACTCCTTGAATCTTATTTTTCTGTATTTAAGGCTCCAAAAAAGTGTTTGATTTTTTTTTTCTTCT
Source organism: Argiope aurantia (assembly GCA_026543865.1). Classification (NCBI taxonomy): domain Eukaryota; kingdom Metazoa; phylum Arthropoda; class Arachnida; order Araneae; family Araneidae; genus Argiope; species Argiope aurantia. Next base: position 199,185 of record JAPMOR010087435.1, read on the forward strand.
CTAAATTCTTTGAAAAATACACAAATTGTAATATATCATTTTTTTGAAAGAGTAGGGGGGGGGGGAATTCATTTGTAATAATATTTTGATTTGAGAGTATGAATGCATTTGTGAAGAAACCATCCAACTATAGTTTCTATAAAATCACAGTAACTATCCAATGACTAACAATAAGAGCACTTGCATTCTGATGTCAAAAATCTCTTTTGAACTGGAAATATTGACATTAAATGCAAGATGAGCATAATAGGTGTACTTAGTGACATTACTTAAATATCTAGAAATAGTAAGTAAGAAAGTAGTTTTGTATTTGAAAATCTGTGGCAAAATGTTTATCATTTGCATGTTTATATCTGAAGCGTGTAATTTTATGGTTCTCAATGTTATTTAAATAAGGTAAATGAAAGTCCTTGAATTCCCCACCCCCACCCCTCTCTTAAGAATAGAAGTCCTGGAGAAAGTAATTGGGAAATTTATATTATTTTTGTTATATTAGTAATTACTGTGAGTAGTTATAATTTGGATGGGGATTGTAGTTTTTAAATAGTTTATACTTTTAGCTGATCGCCAGCTTTGCAATTTTCTAAATTGGTAACTTGCCTATTTAAAATTTGGAACATAATGATCTGAAATTAAATGTTTTGAATTTCTTTTTCTAGGGCCGTGAATTATTGATGAGGCTACTAGAAATTTTGGTTCTAAAATTGAAGACAATCGCCAAGCTGCACCTTCCGGCTTTAATTCAAAAAACGTAAGAAAAAATAATTGAGATATTTGTTGTATTTAATTTACAAAATTTTACTTATGAATAACTAACAAGTAACAAGTTTTCTAGTGATAAAATTTTGAAAGCCTTGATTTTGAATTAAAGATAGATTGAAAGAAAGTTTAACAGAAAAAAATTAATGGTGTATTTTAATGGTTAAAGACACTATACAGGTTTTTTTTTTTCTTCTAGCAACTGAGTTATTCTTTTTTACTTGTTTTGAGTTTGATTGATCAAAATATATATGTAAGGGGAAGTATATAATTTCTGCTTTCTGATCAAAGAAAAGTTAAATGTAATTACATTTTTCAATGTGAAAAAAATCCTTTGGACTGTTTAAATTTTAAAGAAAGTACATTGTTTCTTCCATTAATTTTTTTTATTCTATAAAATTCCTGATTTATTTACAAATTTTGATTTCTAATGGATATACTTGAAACTTGTATTGTCAAAATATTATAAATAAATTGTAGCGATTTCATTTTGAGTAGTGATATTTTAATTTAAGCATCTTAATCTGATTAATTGGTTTGGTAAGTACTTGTATTTTTATTAACTTTTCAATTAACTTATTTGTAACCAAACAGTATTCAGATAGTATTTTGTTTGCGACAGACTTCTGCTTTGTTATAATTGCACTGTTTGCTGTAGATGTTATAAAAAATAAGGCAGGAATTGATATAATTTTTTATTTAAAAATTCTTACTGGAGTAAAGATGTTTGAAATCATGAAAACTCAAAATTGTATATAAATTTCCATGTGTAAACAGAATTCATTTGTATTTTTATATAATGTGATTCTTACTACAATCATATTGTTGAAAAAAAAAAACTCAACCAGTGAGTATTCATTCAGAAATGCAATAAGTTCAAGAACAATGCCCTATTCCATTTTTAAAAAAATGCAAGTAGCAAAATACAGTGAAAGCATATACATAAACAGTATTTACCAAAAATCAACCCAAAAGTAGTGAATTATTATTAAAGAATTACAACAGTTCTCTCTGGAGACCAACACTCCAGAGATAATTCTTTTAACTACCACTTTTGTGTATGTATATCCACTTTTATTCTTCTTGCACACAAAATTTTAGAGAAGAAACTATTAATTACATGCCCTAATAGGGATATCCCCAAAATTTCCAAATATTTGGGAATTTTGTTTTTGTCATTAATCTGGCATCTATTCAGAGTTCATAATAATTTTTCATATAGAAGTTATATGAAACTATTTTCCTTACTGTGAAATTAACTGTGCAAGGGAGCAATATTACTGATTTGGAACAATATAAAACTTTGTTACAACATGTGAATTGATCTCATTCTGCCATTTAATACCAAGAATTATATATAAAAAGCATGTTAGTGCTATTTAAAATTGATGGTGGAAATAATTTTAAGTGTTACATAAACAAATATAGCACAGAAATGTCACAAACTTTTATAATTTGGAGTGTGATATGTTGAAAATTTAAAAAAAAAAAATCCAAACAGTGCAATAGTAAAAATATACTTGTATGCAGCAAATTAAAATGATGCAGTTTACCATTCTTTTCTATTGTCTTTTTAAGATTCTTTAACTCCCTTAGTTGCAAGTTTAATAGATATGTACTATGGTACATTATAATTTTTTTTTCGAGCAGTCACTTGCAAATTATGGCAGTCCTTAAAATTTTAGTGACAATTTTACAAAATAAAACAAACTCTGTGGATACTGAAAGGCCCTATACACTCATTCATCAAAACTACAGCAGTCACTGAATGGCTTGGATATCGCTCGAAATGTCCTCTCCCTTTTGTTAAGTAAGGTTGACCGAGTACTCATGGTGTATGCTTGTTAGAGACATTACTCCAGATGGGGTAGGTTTTCTGAGAATGTCTAAATGTATATACGCATGATAATTTTCAGCTAAGAGTGCTTACTCTTTAGTATAATAATCTAGAGAAAACACAGATTGTCATTGCAGTTATTGAGGCACTTGGATTTTTTGTTTTTAAAGGATAATTCCAAGCTTTACAGACTAAAGTGATCTTTTGAATGAGGTTTAAATCTTACTAGTGTGGTTAAAGTATTGTTAATAGGTCTAAAAGAATTTTAATTCATCATTACATATAATTATACATTTCAGTTTTCAAGTATTAGTTTACAAATTCTCCTTGAATAATTATTGCATAAAGTGGAAGAAATGGCATGATAATCATATTTTTGTTAATAAAATTTTGTTTTCTTAGACGTCAGCAACAACAACAGATAGCTTCAGGAACAGGGCTACAGATGGGTCTAGCTGGTTTAAGTGCAGCTCAGGTGATACCAAACATGCAGAATGCAGGTGGGCAAAGTGCTCCAAATCTGCAAGGCATGGCAAATGCACAAGGCCTGCGCTCTCAAATGCCAAATACAAATCCAGGCTATACTGAAATTAAGATGGAACCAAAAGATGATTTTAGAGCCTACTTTCTGTCTGGATTCGGTGGGTTACCAGATGCACGGGATGAAAGGGTAAAAATATTTTAATTTATATTCTATTATTATTATTACTTTAAAAATTTTTACACCATTTCAATGTACACTTTGAGGAAGATCTATTAATCTACATGTGGGACTTTGAGGTAGTCCTTCATTGGCTTAAAATAATGAAATTCGTAAGCATGATAGCTTAGCTGTTTTTTGCTATTAGCATAATAGTTTTTTTCTAATTTAAAAAATTGTGTCAAAAACCTTTTCTAAATGTGACTGTTTTAGCTGAAGGGCTGTATAAATATTTAAATATTATAATTTTTTTAGTACAGAATATTTTTGACTTAAACGAATACAAAACATTTGCCATTCAAAATATTTTTCCAAACTGATGTTTGTACATATATTCCATATTTGTAATAAAGTGAATGTGTGTGTTTGTTTTAGGACTCTGTAGGCTAGATTATATGATCTAGAACTACTAAATTTGGCACATATATAATTTGGTGGGTAGAAATATGCACTTCAAAGTGATTTTTTAAAAATTAATTAAAATTATAATTAATTAAAAATTAGGTAAAATTTTTATATTTTCTCATGATAACTTCCAAAAATATTACAGTATAAAAATGATTTTTAATCATTTTAAAATTTAAATTTTTTTCTATGTGTAATAAATTTAAAGAAAAGATTATTAAGACACAGAATTCTGAATGAATATTAGATGAGACTTGAACAGTTATACAAAAGCATAAAAATTCTGGAAGAATATAAAAGTTATTGATAAAAACAGTTATTAAAATTATTGATATTTTTTGTTTTTGTTTTACAATCCAAATTTTTATCGATATTAACAATCACACACACACAAAATAAATGTGCAAAATATTGAAATTCAACTTTTGTGCTTTTAACGCAAGTCATTATTGACTAAGCAGATTTCTGGAAAACAAGTGATATGTTTACTTAAAAGTTTTTAGGAGATTCTATGAAAAATTTTAATTTATAATAGTATTAACATGAAGAAAAATGCCACATGTTGCATAGTTTTAGGTTAAAATAGTAGAGTATATCCATTTAAAAAAAAAAATTGAGAAGTTGACTGAAAATAATTGAATTGTATACTAAAAGGAATAGATTAGTATAAGGCTTCTCATATGAATTTTACCTCTATTAAAATTTGAAGAGGACCATTAATATGAAATTACATAAAACATTTGATTGTAAACTTAGTGACCATTTGCCCCAGTTAATCGGTTGGTTGCAAAAAGTCACATCATTCATCATATTTTGTTTATATATAATATTAATAACTGTATATCTGTATAAACTGCATAAAAATTTTAAATACATTATTAGACATTAAATTTTTTTATTTTCCATGTTTTCACAGCCAAAGTTTGGTTTCCCCGCTTCTCAGTCTGCTAATTACACTGTCACCGATTGTCGAAGTCTTGTAAAAACAATTATTTGTGGAGCTAAACAAGTTGCATGGGCAATGCAAGTTTGCAAGGTGCAAAATGGTATGTTTATTTACTTATTTCACTGTATTAGCAGTTGTTTAACTTCCTTTTATTTAAGGAAGTTATGTATCATAAGGCTATACTGTATGCATAAGTGTTGATATGTTTATGTATAAAATGTTACATTGTTATGCTTTTTGGAGTTAGGATAGCAAGTTTGTTATGTTGAAAGGATCTTTATATAAAAATAAATTAAAATTATATTTTTCTCAATAGGTTAAATTAAAATTACACATTTTTCAATTTTTTTTTTTAATTTCAAAAAAGCTCTTTTATTAAACTATGCATTATAGATATTTTTATTCGTGTTCATCAATTTTTAAACCCTTCTTTTAATAATTAGCTTGGTGTAATTTGTATTTTTCATTGTTAACCTGATTATAATGATTATTTTTTATCTTGTATGATTACAACTTTAGTAAAATTTCTTCAAATATTTTCTTTTACTATTTAAAAGTGAATTATTTTAACTGAAAAGCAGGGTTATTCAAAAAGAAAGAGCAGATGTAAAATTTTTATCTGTACTAATAATAAAGATGAATGCATGTATTACTATTTATAGATCAGATTGTTTAATTTACAGCTATGAAATTTGACATATATGTATCTTGGGAATATTAAAACATTTTGGACCAATTAAAAAAATTTTTAAAAATTTACTTGAATTTTGATGTTTTACAGTCATAACTTCCAAAAATATTGTAATACAAAAGTAATTTTAACACTATTAATAGAATAATTTTTAAATATCTTTTTTTATGATACCAGTTTAATGGTCATGCAAATTTTTCCTGTGTTTCAAAAAAATATTTTCTTCCTTCATTTACAATAATATATTACATTATTACCATGAAATTCTGGCTTTTTTCCCTTATTTCATCAAATATTTAATCATATGATTTCCTTTCATTGTTGGAAGCTAAAGAGGGAGGATTCTATTTTATATCTGTTTAATTTGCAAGACAAGCTAAAAAGTGAAGTTACAGTTCATAAAATTCAGAAGATAGATGAACTCGACATTTACATTTTTAATTGCAGTATGATATTATGGGACAAGTCTCTATTAAAAATTATGTACATTTATATGCACAATGAACAAAACATATGTAAGTCAGTTAAAATAAAAACTTTTAATGCCTCTTAATTTGATCCAATCATGGACATGAATTTATATCTAAATGATTTAAGTAAAATGCAACCAATATTCTCAACGAACCAGCTGGTTGTCAATGGTGATTAGTTTCTAATAAACAAGAAAAGATAGAGCACAGGGGGATTCAAAGTTTTGTTCTTCACATTCATATAATCCTGGCTGTGGTATTGTTTCTTGATTGAAAAAATGGCCACGTCTGAGGGAAAGTTGTTTTGTGTATTGCTTGAGACAAAGAGTGAATACATACAATGCAGGGTATGTTTCACTGTAATTTTACCAAAGGACCACCTCATTATAAATAGATTTATAGTTGGTATGAAAAAAATTTGTAGAAGGTGGTTGCATATATTAAAGGAAAGCATTGATTATTACTAGTTAGAAGAAAATGTTCAGTATGACTGAACCACTTGTGAACATAATGCTGCAAATCTACAAGCATAGAAAGCTACTAGCTTAATATATCACAACCATTTTTGTGTTTGCTTTAAATTTATGTCTGCTCTTCATTTTCTCTCTAATTTTCATATGTAATTTTCTGCTGATTTATTGCTGTAGAATGCTATTTACTGTTATCATGCTACTTACTTTTATTATCTTCCACATATTCATTCTCTTGTATCCCATTAACACCCGTTATATATCCTTGGTTGAATGCTGTTTTTCTCTATACCTTTCCTTTCCAACGTTTCCAAATTTGCAATGCAATTCTTAATTTAATAAGTCTTTTAAATAATGTTTTTCAAAAATCAATTACCGTATTTTTTTTTGTAATGAACAGTGATTTTTTTAAATGATATTAATATATAATTTGCATTTGTGATGAGAAATTTTTTTAAAAAATATTTATTTCATGGTGTGCGTTTTTAGAAAATAATTATTTCTTTCCTCCCTCCCTTCCCTCCTTCCCTTAAATTACATTCAATGGATATATATATGGTAAATATTAAAAAGCAATACTAATCTCTAACTTTTGTAGAAAAAATTGAACCTGTCATAAAATTGGAACCAGGAGAAACTCCTAGTAAGTTAATTTATTTGCTCTGGTGAATAGAATTAGGATATGTCAGAATTTTGCTTTTCTTTTGAAGATTAAAGTATGATTAATTCAAGATTTATCAAGGTATAGATTTCATCCTGTTTATTATTAACATATCAATTGTTTTATTCAAACCTTTGTTATATTATAACTATTACAGAATGGTTGCAATATGGTAACAGAAATCTTATTTATTTCAGGATTTGAATTTAGTAGTCAGTTCTGAGTATAAGGGTAGTGACTATTCTACTAAAACCTTTTCTTTTTTCTCTTTTTCTCTCTTTTTTGCTTTATTTGATTTATTTTAGTATGTTATTTTATTTACAAGAGAGATCAGGTTATTGAATAATTTCACTAATCCATATGGTATATTCAAATGGCATTATTAAGATGGAAAACTAATTTTGTGGTTTTCAGCTTACTGATGTCTAATATTCCTTAAAATTGGCATATTGAAAATATTTTATGTAAAAAATTCTTTATCTATTCAATTCTTCTAAAAATTATTACCAAATAACTAAACATGAATTTTCATATTTATTCATCAAAACAATATTTAATATATATTGAACTTTATATCGCTTTAATATGTTACAAGCTATGAATTTAATGATTATAATTATACAGTTGTAATTCAAAATTTTCCAATTTTGGGGAGCTTTTATTAATTTTAATTCTGAATAGTTATTTATACTATTAGTTTAGTTTTGAATAGTTATTTATACTATTTTAAGAGAAATTTCTCGTTATAGAGATGTCTTAGAAATTTGGAATACCATGTCAAGAGAGGGTGTTTTATATTTATTACCGCATGTACCGAGAAATTTAGGTGTTAGCATTTCAGCTATATTTTAAGTTAAAGTTTTTACTTTTTGAATTGCATAGTTTTTTATTTGTCTCACATTGTCTTAAATTTCACAAAATATAGTAAAATTACAAGTTTTTTAGTTGCCACAAGATTTTTAACAAAAATTGAAATGAATTTAAAATAGTATTAAAATTAATACAAAGGTTGTTGAAAAGAAGATATTACAATAATATTTTATTTTTTTATAAAAGAGAGTAAACAGAAAGAGATGTTTGAGTATGTTAAATATGCCAGTTTTTTAGAGCAATAATGGCTGTTAAGAATAAATTTTTTTTTTAACTTTGATATATTCTATTATTTCTATCAATTGCTTATTTTATGTTAAAAGTTTATTTTATTTCTGTTATTGCATAAACGATTTGAATAATTTTTAAACACTATTGATGTATTTAACATTTAGTTTAAACATTGAAAAATCTTTTATAGAACCTCCATCATCCCCAGCAAGTAAACAATTTCAACCTAAAGAAACGTTGGTCTTTATTAGATTATTAAAGTATTCCCTGCAGGCTTTAGATATTTATACACTTACACCCCAAATGCCAGGCCAAGTTCCTAATAGGCAACTTTCGTAAGTACCATCATAATTTTATAAATAAGTGAATATTTTCAAGAGTTTAAATATAACTATTCTCAAACTCTTCCGCATTATTGTATATTGCAGAATAATATGTATATTGATGGATGATCATTTAAATGTATAATCATAGATTCAAACAAAACTTTTATTTTTTAAGTAGAAATCAAAGCATATGAGAATGAATGAATGACATACTTACTTCCTATGCCTCGACATACTATTATGGTTAAGCAGTTAATTTATTTAGTAATTTTATATTAAGGACATTTATCAAGATTGTTGTAAAAACTCCAAATCTGCTAAAAATGTGTACATATTTTAATTTGTGCCTTTTTGGAAGTTTTTAAGTATTTGTACTTCTGTATTCCAAGTTTGTTAATTATAAGTTACATTTGAGTTTGAATAATCTTTTAATACATAAAGGGGGGGGGGAGAGAAAGAAAAAAATCTTATATTCCAGAAAAGTGTTGGATGTAAATTCTGAGATCATTTTCTTGATGTTTTGTGAAACCTCGCTGTTTTAATGGCTCATGCATCAAGCATTTTGTCTCTATTGCTTTCCCCCCCCCCGAAATATTTAGTTCAGCAATATTTATTCATATTTTTCTTGTTTAATGCATTGTGCTGTCACAGTTATTTTATTAATTGTAAACTTTAAAAAAAAAAAGAAAAATTGCAATGTAGATTTATTTAATACTTTATAAGATTTTTAATTTGCTTTTTATTTGTATAGAATGGGAGCTATAAGATCTAAAGATGAAAAGGAAACGATTGAATTTCTTGGTGGCACAGTAAGTTTTTCCCTATCTTCTTTCCTCATTTCTTATTTGAGATTTAAAATTGCTATGGATTTTATCTGTAGTTTATAGTTTAGTTGATGTGGTATTTTGTTTTTATTTATAGTGATTTAAAAAGATCCACCTAAAGTTTTTACGACTGAGTGATTGTGTGCGATAATTTAATTTTTAGTGCATTTATGATTAAATTTATGCTGTACAAGGCTCACCAGGTGGACACTTCAAAAATAGAGATGTAAAGCTTCCGAAGCAGTGATTGGCTCTTGCCACCCTATTGAATAAAGTGTTAGATTGGCTAGCGTTTACAGGAAGGGCTGTACTGTGGCAGTGATGACCTTATAACTGAACTTCTTGCCAATTATGTCACAGCAATCTGGTCGTTCAGATTTTTCTGTGTACCTTAGATAGGGTCAGAATAGGTGTTTGTGATTACATTTATTTTTAATCTGCAGATTTTTTTTCAATGCATATTTTGTGGGTTGATATAAATGAGTATAAGAAACTTTGGAAGAAAAATTAGAGCATTAATTCATATTAATAAATGAATATTATTTTCATATTAATAAAAAATATTAATGTGAAACATTTTTTATTTAAAAGGAAGAAAAACAGGAATTATGGAATCAAACTTTCCTATTAAAGAAATTTCCTTCTAAAAGTCAGAAATGTCATACATTTGATTTTATAAATGAATTATTAAATTAATTGGGTGAAAAAAACAAAATTCTTAATTATGCAGATAAGAGCTGCACAATGTAAGAATAGTGATTTTTTTATTTGAAAGAGCAGAAACTTTATTATATTCTAATTTATATTTTAAAATGCTTCTTATAAAATGAAAGGCTTAAAGTTTTCTTTGAATTTATTTCAAGAATTTTTTATCGATGAGTTTTTCACGTGGAATGCATTAGATTTATTTTATGTTTAGACTTGAATTTTTATTTTATAGAAGCATGTATTTTTAATTTTTGTTTCTTCTCTCTCTCTGTATATGTGTGTGTGTGTGTGTATATATATATATATGTATATATAATCAGTGAAATGAATTTAATATTATAATGAATATGACTTAAAATTCCTCATTTTCTTTTGAGTGTTATTCATTTTTACAATTCAAATTTTTTCTTGTACTTTAGTATACCATCATGCATCCACTTACATTTCGGGAGGTTTTCTCTACTACAATAGATGTAAGAAAAACTTTTATTTTATAGTATTCTGATATTTTTTTACTAACATTTATAAATTTTTGACATGTTTATAAAAGGTAAATAATTTGAATCAAGTTTTTTCCCCTTTTAGTTCTTTGTGGACCGCATGTATAAAAACCAAGCTCTTCAAGTAAGTATTATATAATAACATTTCATTTAAAGTTGGTGCAAGTATAATTTTAAAATTGATTTCTTTGACTTGATGGCTTTTCATCTTATAATCTGCAAAATAATATATCAGCATTTTTTTTAAATACTAGTTTAAAAATTATCTTAAACTTTTTTGAATTTATTAGTATTATCATTGTAAAATATCATTTCTTTATACATCTGCTTGAAGTTTAAGTTCTATTGTATAATTCATTTGATGGATTTTAGTTCTAATTAGTTTTTTACAAAATAAGTTTTTAATTTGAATTTTATGATTTAAAAAAAGTTTTTAAAATTCATGATTTATAATCTATCTTATGTAAAATGAATATTTTTTTTTCAATGTCTTAAATTTTGGAATATAAAGAACCTTAATATTTTATCAATGAAGAAACTTCCTATCTTCAATATACTTTCTAAGTGTTTGTTGTATTTCATATTTTGATTTGTTTGTTTTTAATTTTATTGGATAAATTAATCTTTCTTGTCTCTTTTCTCTCCCCCTCCATTTTCTGACTTTCATCTTGTGTCTTAAAATTTCTCTTTGCAATTCTTATTACTTAATGAGAATATAAAGTGCTGATATATTTGACTATTGTTTATTAAATAGGTTATTTAATAAATGATGAAATTTTATTATAGGTTATGGTCAATTCATTTCTGGCACATGATACAAGTTCTCATATATTTGCTACTATATTAGTAGAATATCTTTTAAAGAGAATGGAAGAAATGGGATGTAAGTAATTTATGAGTTGTCGTAAAATGTTTTTTTAAAAATCTTGCTTTGCAATTCAGAAAGTATTTTTAATTATAAAAATTACTTTTGGTAATCTCTTTTTGAGGCAGAAACTGGGGAATCCATGATTTCATAATACTTCAAAAATTCTAAACATTTTCTGCAAGTTACAGACTGTATTGATATTAACCTATCCTGCTGTGTTTTAAAGTCAAATATATAATTTATAGAAGTGAACATTAGAATTTTAATAATATAATGTACAGTTTTAATAAGATAATTACAGTATCTTTTTAACATAATTCCCACATTCTTGGTAACTGAAAGCAATTAGCCAATCTATGTTAATAATAACAGGAACACTTTCGTAAATCAGTATACGGATGCAGGATTTGAAAATATCTCCCCTATTTTTGTTTCTGTCATCATTGAATATGAAATAACTTTTTTTTTTTTGTATCTAACAATAAGGACAGAGTTTTTTTACAAATATTTTAAGCCGTTGTTTTATTGGTATGTGAATAAACCAGAAAATGAAGAATTAGCAAAGGTCAATTAGCTATTGTATGCAGTTTTTAATATATATATATATATAATGGTGTTTGATTGATTCATTTTTCTTTCATGGACGCAATTAAAAGCTATTTCTAATATTTTCCTTTAGCATTTTTTTTTTTTTTTAAATTTCCTTCGACCATTGCTTTGCAAATGTGAATGCTATATAACCTTCATAAACAATTTATAGTTAAACTTTTAATTCTAGAAGGCTTAATATTTTGAAGCAATGTTGAAGGTGAATATATTTTGGTGTTATATTTAAAAATCACTAGAAAGCTTCATTTTATTATTTGTCTTGAAATTCAACAGAATTTTACTTATATAATATTATTGAGAAACTTTATAACAAATTTTTGTGTTTTGACAAATAAAATTCAACAATTTCTGTAAAACTGAAATTTTTTTTAACGATTATGGATCTTTATAGCTATATCTATTATTGCTTCATTTTTTTTTATTAATATAATGCATAGTCTGTCTTTAGTCAAAAGGTGGCACTGATGATTTCTGCAATTTACTTTAAAAATATGCTAAATGTAGAATATATGCTACTAAATTAATTCTCGCCAAATAAATATATATAATCTGAAAGATTTTATGTTCTGAAAAGGCTACAATTTATTTTCCTTCAAATATTTCAGCAAATATGGAGCGTTCTAACTTATATCTTAAACTTTTCAAAATGGTGTTTGGATGTGTGTCATTGTTTGCTGCGGCCAACGAAGAAATGTTAAAGGTAATTAAAGTAATTTTTTTTCATGTTTTGATTAGAATGTTTTGAAAATTTGCCATTAATAAACAATTCTTAAATGTATTTAACAGCCTTACTTGCATCAAATTGTGAATCGATCAATGGAGTTAGCCCTGAGTGCGAGAGAACCATACAACTATTTTCTTCTTCTAAGAGCGCTGTTTAGATCCATAGGTGGGGGTAGTCATGACTTACTTTATCAAGAATTTCTTCCATTATTACCCAACCTACTGCAAGGTAACCTTATACTTATTTATGATTTTGCTCTGTTCTTTATTTTTTATATTGTTAAAAATGATCAGTATTTTTTTCTTAATTTTATTACTAGTTATCACGTTATGTAAAACTGAAAGTATGAATTTTTCTTACTTGAAATGTTAAGCTGATTTGGATTTTGGAATCCTCCCCCAATAGTTTTGCAAATAAATTGAAAAGGATTGATTCATTAGAATTTTTGTAAAGTGAGTCGTTAATTAATTTTCTATTTTTCTGTCTAGTGAATGCTGATCCGATAAGTATAATTTTTACCAAAAAAAAATTCAGTCTTAAGGTTTAGATCAAGTTCTTTACTTTTAAGTCTTCTGAAGGCAAAGTTGGCAAAGGTCTGTAAAATTCAATATGAAAACAGGATTACCGAAAGTATATGGAATTTGACTTCCTCAGTTTGTAACAAAATTATAGATCTATATCAAATTTTGATTAGATCTGTTTTTACTTAATGCTTATCTAATTTTCTCATTTTTTTTCTCTTGAAAATATTTAAAATTGAATAATTTTTCAGAGGTTTTGTAATTCCCTTCATACAGGGTAATTCAAAATGAATATAGCGATTACGAACAGCTATAACTATTTAATGAAAAATAATTTATAAGATTAACATATAATGTAGACAGAACTTCAAAATTTGTTATGCATACATCATGGATGCTCTATTTGACTTCACTTGATCACAAGACCAATATCTAGGCAGTAGTCAATTTCATGCCATACATTCTGAAGCATGTTTTCAGTCATCGATGCAAATACATTACAAATGCATATTTTGAGTTTTATTGTTTTGTGCATGGGAAGCACATGCATCCTGTTTTTCACGTAGCCCCATTGATACAAATCGCAGGGTGTCAAATCCGGAGGTTTTCGAAATTCTCTGCATTTGGAGGTTTTAACGCTGACAGAAACTTCTCTGCACTGTGAAACAGAATGACAGCTGTTAAATTCTAACACGCAATATGCTTTCTGCATGGGATTCACAATTTTCACTAATCAGGCGTCCGCAATTAACTGGTTTCTTGTTGTTGCAGAGTTTCAACTCGCACATGCGTACACTTCCAGTTCAATGCAAAAAATTTTGAGGTTCTGTCTACATTCTGTGTTAATCTTATCAATAAATTCTTTTTCATTAAATAGTTGTAGCCGTTTGTAATCATTATATTTATTTTGAAATATCCTGTATCAGAATATATATATATAGAATACTTCACATGATTAAGCTTTAATAGTACTCTGTTAATTTAAATTATTGTATGTAATTTTTTGTAACTAATTAAAAACACAAAGGGAAGGAAATGGGGGGATTTACTATAGAAGGAAGAGAGATAAAAAAATTTTACTGTATAATCAGAATCGCAGTACTCCTATTACTTTTATATCACATGATTAAACAAACCATTGTAAAGCAATCATTATTATACACAAAAATAAATATATAGTACATTGAAATATAATTGTATTGGAATGTACGAGATGATTATAATTACAGTTCCACCTTGAAATGGTCATGAAAGGAAAACTACTAGACCAAATGTTATTTATCAAACTTGGTAATAATTTAAAAAATGGTCATGGAAATTTCTTTTCTGTAAAAAACAAAAGTTCAGAAACTCACCAACAGGGGTTGTTACAAAGCATATCAATGTGTATTATCTCAAAAGCACTGTTTATGGCGATAAGCTAAACTATTTGGTGGAACTGAAAGATCCGATACACTGACATTTGCTTAACATTCCTCCTGATATGCGATAGCTACTGTTGAGATACAATTTAACTTGCTTTCAGAAAATATTGGTCTACGTTGAACATGCTATGCAACATGTTTCAGAAACGATCGAACACATTTTAAACAAATGTCTGCATGTCCTGTTTTTTTAACAATAATGTATACAGCACATTTCCCACTGGCGATGAGTTTTAAACTTTATAATCTATATTGCATATTATGAATAAATATTTTTTTCATATCATCTTAATTTTTAAAATACAGGATGGTCATAGAAAGAAAATTACTGGACCAAATGTTATCAAACTTCGTAATAATTTAAAAGAGGTCATGGGATTTCTATTCAACCAAAAATGTTCAAAAACTCACCACCAGAGAGAAATGGTGATGTATTCAATATTGTTAAACAAGATAAGACATGAAGACATCAGTTTGAAATGCATTTAATCGGTTCTGAAATGTGTTACAAAGCATGTTAAATGTGGCTTTCACCACTTCTGAAAGTGCATTTAAATTGCATTATTGTATTCTTAATAGTTGCTTTTAGCATATCAAGTGGAATGTTATGCACATGTCGGTGTATCGCATTTTTGTGTATCATACAATGCCATTTTCTCCCTGGTGGTGAGTTTTCCTTTTTTTTTTTTTTTTTTTTTTTTGTGTGTGGAAAAGAAATTTCCATGTCCTCCTTTTAACTATTACCAAATTTGACAACATTTGACCCAGTAGTTTTCCTTTTATGACAATTTGAAAGTGAACTTTAATTATAACCATCCTTATTTTAATTTTTCTATATTGAAATATATTGCATGCTTTATAAAATATGCATGAATCCTTTCATTTGATAGTAAACATTGTAAAACTTTTATCCACAATTGAAATAAATGGTTCATGGAGATTATGGCAAAGTTTTGCCTATAAAATGTTTTTCTTAGTTGTGTGTAAAAGTATTTAACTTATTTCTTTCATGTTTCATAAAATCTTTACCATTTTTTTAAAATTTGCAGCCAAAACTGGTAAAAATTTTTCCACTGAAGCATAAACCCCCTGAACTCGTAACTTTTTAAAAAATATCCAATAGATAGTTTAAAATCAATGTTGAATAGTTATAATTATTGTTAATCTGTTAACAGCCAGCAGATGCCTTTTACTTTTCTGGCTAAACCAAACAAATTCCATTGTTTTCTTTCACTTTTACTAACAAGTAAACATGCTTTCTGAAAGTCTTAAAATTTTTCATCGTATATTCGAGATTTTAATTTGAATTTTTCCCTCTTTTATTTATCTGAGGTAATTCAATGATTTCAAAAGAAATCATTATTTTTAAACTATTTTATCACATTTCAAAAATTTGTTACATTTATATCTGTAAAAAGTTTTTAAAGTGATTTTTAAAAAAAAGAAAAAAGAAAGAAAACCCAATGGAATTTTATTTTGCTGTTATCTCCAACTTGATGTTTTAACATAATTTACAGAAATCTTTCTTTTAAATTAAATTGATTATTGAGAAAATCACACATAAGTAATTGCACAAACTCATCATTTGGTACAATTCTTTTCTTCCAACGATTTGAAGGAGTGGAAAATTTCTTTTTCATGCTTTATTTTGTTTTCATTTCACTTAATTTCTAAGCAAGTTATAGTCTGAATGGGTATTAGTGTACTTTTATAGCCAGAGTTTACTTCACGTTTCTCAGATTCCCAAAAAATACAAAGATATTGAGTTCACTCGGCTATTTCCAAACTATGGCAAGATAATGCGTTTTACTTCTCAATTCTTAGCTTATGCTGAATTGCCAATCGCCAATTTTTTAAAGATCTGTATTTTTTGGCAATTTGCCACAGAAGCTATAAAAATCAACAAATACAATTTAATGATTTTTGTTAAGATTTGGACTTAAGAACTGCAATAATTGGATCATAATTTACTGATAGTTTTATACAGATAATGTATATGATTTCAAGTTTTTGATAAATATTAATTTGATGGAGATTTTAGATTTTGATCTAGATTTTTCACTGAATTTAAAATCATTGTTGTAATTCATACTTCACAATTTTTACTTATTCCTTTATCATTGCTTTTTCTTTTGTTTTTAGGTTTGAACAGTTTACAGAGTGGGTTACACAGACAGCACATGAAGGACCTTTTTGTAGAGTTATGTTTAACAGTCCCTGTCAGGTTAAGCTCATTGTTGCCATACCTACCTATGCTTATGGATCCATTAGTATCTGCCTTAAATGGTTCTCAAACATTAGTTAGTCAGGTAATATTTGTCATTAGTGATTTATTATCTTGATATTTACAATGAAGGAAAGAAAAGAAAAAAAAACCATGCACACTTTATTTTGCTTAAATAACTGTAGAAAACAGTTTTGAAAAGTAGAATTTTTTTTAAAATATCAGTTTATTTAAATACTTGTCACCTTTGGCAACTTGGTTTTCTTAGTATGTATTGGTTATAATTGAAATTAATCTTGTCTTATATCTCAAACATGACACATTTTCATAGAAACATGGATTTCAGCATTTTTGTTAAGTTGAGTTTTATTATTTTTAAGATTGATCTTCTTTTACATAATAATTCTATAATAGTTTTAATATTTTAAGCACTTTTATATAAATTTTCTCATTTTATTGTTCAATTAATCATACTTATTTTACTTCTAGGTGCTTATGTTTAGTAGATGTCATTATTTTATGAAAATTATCACCCCCCCCCAAGTTTGCATCTTGTCTGATAATTTGATTATAACTTTCTTTAAAGTACTTTTATAAATGTGAACTAACTGTAATATTAGTGAAAGAAATGTTCTTTATTTAAGAATTCATCAATATTAATGATACTTATATTACTGAGAAGACATATAATTCAAATTTTAAAAAATGAATAAAGTTCAATGTACAGCAAAAAGTAAATTATTAGCAATTAAAAGAATATTTATTCCTTCTCCTTCTACCAAAGAAAATTGGTTGATATAATAGAATTTTGCATTGTTTTCACAATTATACAGTTTTAACTTGAAGCTTTAAACACATTACCTTGAATGATTGTATGTGTTACAATGTTCCTGATTATTAATGTTACTGATGAGAAATGTGTGGGATATTCCTTTGCATGTGAATTCTTGTATCTTTCTTCAAAGAATCATAACAGTAGCTTCAAATAAGTGAAAGGAAATGCATTTTGGTGTTGATGATTTTAAAATATGTACATTCTAAAATATGAATCCCTTTTGTAGAATTACATAATTCAGGATTTTTGGAATCAAATTTTATCATTCTTGAGATTAATTTTTTTATGTAATAAATCTACAATATTTTGAATATCTTTTATTATAAATTTATTCATTCTTTGTCCAGTTAATTATTTATTTGACTTTTCAATGTTTATGTTTGACACAATCCATTATTTTATGAAGTTTTTTCCACCTAAACCTGGGCCATGCCTCTAAAGGGAGCTGTTATAGAATAAAAAATACATGCTTATACACTTGTCTCTGTTTAAGTCTTAGATTCATCTTGCAGATGCTCATTCATCATATATTTATTTTATCTATTGGCTGCCTAATGAGTAAAAGCCGAAAAACACCAATTAAAAGATTCTGAGCATTTCTGCAAAATGTAGTCTTGCTACCAATATTGGGAAAACTGGCAAATCAATATGTTTTGTACTAATTTAATTCTCTAGCCAAAAGACAATTTTGAGCCAGTTCTAGATCTTAAAGGCTTTCCAGAAAGACAATCTACTCTCTTTAACTGGAAATAAAATCAGGTTTAACAGTTTTCAGGTGATACCTAAAATCTGCTGGTCATTTTGACCTGCATAAGCCGTCTTTAGTTTTCTCTTCATTGAGAGTTCTTGATTTTATCTAATTATTTCAGAACAAAGGATTAGGACATAATAACATGATAATTGTCATCCGCAAAAAATTTTCAATATCAATTACTATATTGAAATTTTTATAGTTATTTGTAATGGTTATGCCTTTTTTTTTAACTTCATCATTTATTAACATTTTGAATACAGCATTTTTAGATTTTTGCATTATATTGAAATATTTCATATATTTATGTTTATTTCTTTCCTAGGGATTACGAACGCTTGAATTGTGTGTTGACAATTTACAGCCAGAATTCTTGTATGACCATATACAACCTGTGAGAGCAGAATTGATGCAAGCTCTTTGGCGAACTTTGAGAAACCCTGTAGATAGTATTGCCCAAGTAGCATTCAGAGTCCTTGGAAAATTTGGAGGAGGAAATCGAAAAATGATGATAGAACCACAGAAGGTTTGTTATACGCTTAATTTTTCAAAATTTTATATTTTTTATTTAATAATTGCAACCTTATGGCTGCCAGGTTCTAATATGAAGGCATAACATTTTTGTAATAGAAAAAAATGAAAGGTCCAAATGGAATTCTGAAAAGAATTTAGTTTCATTTGTTATGGTTTTTGTTGTCAAATATCGTAATGTATTATATCATTGGTCAGTACATATCGACCATGCAGAAAATATTTACCATAATATAAACTTTTAAATGTTGATTATTGTGAAATTTTCCCAGCAGATTGGTCGTATTTAGTTAATTTTGGTATTTAGAAGATTACAACATTTTAAAATGTTTTGTTTGAATTTTCATCATTATGAACATTTTAGAATTTTGCCTATTTGTCTAATTTTCTGTCTTATGATTAAGCAATGCAAAGAAGGGTGTGGGGGGGAGCTCTTGGTAGCTAAGGCTTTAGCATTTTAACATTAACTTTAGAGATAATAGTTATCTTTATTCTCAGTTAAAATTTTAGATATAACTTCATATCTGTGAAATTGCCAATCATTCAAATTGTGTTGCTTTAATTATCCATTCGTTTTGTGCATGAAACCTTTTAATGGGGGTCAGTCCCATTACATCATGGTGCTATAAAAAATGAAAATGTATGGTTTATCCATTTGATAAATTTTGCTGTATTTTATCTTCATTTTTTTATGTCTTGTCAACTATACAGATTTTATATAATCTTTCTTTAACTGTCAACAATGGAAGCAAATCAAGTGATCAGTGACAGTGTAATCTATTGTTGTAAATTAAATAAAAAAATATATTTAAAAAGTTTGCCAAAATTCAGCAAAAATTTACACAAGTATTAAATTTTTATCGTGAAAAAGATAGTTTAAATTTTCAAGTAGTACGACATTAATTTATTAATTTATGTGTGATAAAAGTTTAAGACGTTATTACAGAAAAATTTGAAAAATTCAATTTAATTTTCTATTAATTAAAATTTTTAAAAAATGGTTCATAGGTGCAAATTTATATTCTCCAAGATATATATATGTACTAATTTTGGCATATCAAATGGTCTGACCTGTGGAGTGTCAACATCTTTATTATTAGTTGACATATCAGAATAATGAATTAAAAAATTTGCAGCATTGAATATTTTTTTTAATTTGTTTTTATGATACTTCGAAATTTCTTTGTTTTTGGCCCTTATTCTTTGTGTGGTTATAGTAAAAGTTAAATTATTGAAAATTTTTAATTTTATTTTTATATTAGTCCTTTAAATTTCTTGCTAACATAGTGTTAAAATGTTTGCTATGAAGTTGAGTTGAAATGAAAAAGTTTGTCTCTGAATTAACTCTAAGTATAATTATAATTTGTGATCAAAAATTGTTTGGGAATAATTTTTTAAGTTTCTTAATTCATTTATCCACTTAACTGCTGTGGAAAGCATTTAATCTAATAATTAGATATGTAAAAAGCGATACAATGTTTCTATTTTATTTTCTCCCCCACCTACAGGCATGTTATATCTGATTTACACTATTTATTTTTGAAATTTTATTGTACAATTGTTGCATTCTTGAGTGTTCTGTCCTGCTTGTTTATTAAATTTTTTTTATTTATTAAAATTATTTTTTACAAAAATTTTAAGTTAAATTATTTTTATAATTTATTAAAATTAGTCTTGCTTCTTATTTATGTCATGTAGTAAATTTATTAAATATTATAAATAAGTAACCATTATTATTTGCATTAAATTGTGATTAAAGAAAGTATAAGTCTCTAGAAATTAATTATGCATTTGAAACATAATAATTGTGCTTTGCAGTATGCTGAATTTAAGAAATGCCTGAGTTATTTCATGATTTGATGAATGACATTATTTCTGTTTGTAAGAATCATTTGATTTTTAAGAGAAACATTTTCTTAAGTCTTTTTATTTTAAAGAATATATAAATTATTATGCTTTAATCAATATTTCTTAAACATAAAATCTTTATAGCATTTAAAAATGTCCTGTTTTTTTTAATGGCCTTTGATTTTAGAAATTTTGGGTGACCCAATGTCTGGCATTTAGAAGCAGCATATTTTTCTTATTAACTTTAGACTTTTGTATCTGTAGCATTTTATTCAATTAAATTTAAAATTCTGTTTCTTACCAAATTCTTTTAAAGCTCAAAATTATTGTAAATTATTATGATAGAAAACTTTAGTTACTATATTGTTTCTTTCAATATATTTGTGAATGTGTTGGCATTTAGGGATATTTAATTACTTGGTCACCATGAATTGTAACTTCAGACTGTGTAGCTGATGCATAACATCCACTGTTATAAATTTCAATTAATCATTATCTTTAATTAAGAGTTTTAATCTGTCATTTAAATTTAGCTATTAAGAATCACTATTCTTCTGCCTTTTAATGAAATTAGGTCCTACTTAGTTTTCTATAACTTTTCATGCCTATGTTTGAAATACCCCTTTTCCTTTCCTTATAAGGGTTTGAATGGGAAGTTTAAACAAACTGTTTATTGTCTAGTTCCAAAGTAATTTAATATATTTAAACTGGTGTTAGTTTACTACATTCACCTATTTATGGCATTGTAATACATTTTATTTGCTTTGTGGGTGCCCAAATTTGACAGCACTGCTTATATATTGTTTCAAATTACATAGTGGTTTGCAAACACTTTAACTGGAACTTTTATTTATTTGTAATTTAATTGTTAAACTTTATATTTCGCTTGAAATTTAACAACCTTTTGGGTACAAAAATGGTGCAGCAGTGGTCTTATAAAAAAAGATTGAAGACAATTCAAATCACAGTAATAAATATTTACTTTTTGAAGAAAAACATATAGAATTAAGGGAAAAGTGAAACTTTCAAAAATATTTTAATTAGTAAAGAGAACGGATCTATTTAATCATGACAAAAGGCAATTATTCATGGAAGTTGAAGTGAAAAATAGATTATTATAATTGGCACTTTGTTGTTTGCTTAAATAATCAGTATGAGAAAATGTTTAAAAATCATTTAGAGAATATGTGGCTCAGATTTGTTGTTAGAATTGACATGTCTTAACTTTTGGAAAGTGCAGACAGAGTAGTTGAGAAGAACATGCCCTCCCACTTTTTTTTTTTTTTTTTTTTCCGAACTGGGAATAGAAAGATTGTGGGAAGATTATCAGCTAGTCCATTCCAAATGGGAGGCATATTTCAGAAAAATACTTTTTATTTATCTTTTATTAGTATGTCTTTTTTTTTTTTTAGTTGGATTATTACAATCGTGAAAGTGCTGGTCCATGCATTGCTGTTCATTTTCAAGAGCATAAAATGAATATATCTTTGCCAATTGGAAAGGTATGATTTCTTTATCATTAGTAGTAGTAATGAATTAGGGAATGTAATATTGCATATATATTTATTTTTCAATACAATTTTCCTTTCTTTTCTCAGTCTGCTGCTGTGAGAGGGGATTTTTTTAATTCAATTTTTGTTTCAATTTTGGCAATTTTTTTTTTTTTTTTTTTGGCATCTTCAATTTTAGTGTCTTTCTTTAACATTTAAAAACTAGTCAAATTAACTTTATAGGTTCCATTGTAATAATGCTATTTTTAATATAGAATAATAGTTGAGATTATAACCAATCAAATTAAACTTTTGAAATATCAAAAAATTTATATACTGGAATGACTTTTATTAAAATTGTCCTAGTTTTATAAATTTTTTCTTAAAGCACAATAGTTAAAATATGATTTTTTTTTAGAAAGCTTTGGTTAGTTTTTTCTATTATAAATTAACTGATGTTTAGTTTAGTTTTTTAGTTAGTATAGTTTAACGGATTAGTTTTTTCTATTATGAATTAACATTAGGAAATTAAAAAATGAAAGCGGTTATAAAGAAAAAAATTTTTAGTAGGCAAAAGTAATAAAAATTAATCTTTGCCATTTTTGTGAAAATTTTCAATTTTTATGTTTATGAAATTTTATTTGAAAAACGTACAATAAAAATTTACGCTTAATTTTGCTTTGTTTTTCATCTTAAAGAACTATAACATTCATATATAAACATTAGTGACTACTTTGAAGATCTGTAAAGGACTACTATGAGCTTTTTTTAATTGTAATATTTAAGCATCAAATTAGATCAATAATTTTTATTTATGCTCCTTGTTTATTCTTAAAAAAAAAATTAAGGAAATTTTGCTGAAAGTTTCTTAAGTTGTAAACCCCCCCCTCCCCCCTTTCACGACTTATTAACTTTTCAGTTAAAGACAAGATAATAAAAACTAGAATCCAAAGGACTTCTCATTCATTTAATGAATGCATAGATTCTGGAATGTCTTAAATATAAACAGTATATTTAATAAAAAAAATTTTTTAGCAATCTTTTTTTATTTAAGTTGCTTTTAAATTTACTAAATCAAAGGATCAGAAATTAAATACTTTCCAGACTACTTACCTTATAAAGATTCTTAAAATATATTGTCCATATAAAATTTCAAGTATACATTATATAAAAAAAACTTTTGCTAAGCTTTTTTTTTTTGTTGTTGCTAAAAATTTTTTTTAAAAAGTGCTGTTGTGCATGGATTGGACGTATACTTAGAATGTGGACATTATAAGAATTGTACTATCATAGACACCAGATGAAAAGAGAGCCATACGGCTATAAAGAAAGAAAACTTAGATGGCTGAATTGGTGATGAACTTGGGAGGCAATGTTGTACTGGGCATACTACTGTTAAGGATCACGAGGATGTTGATGATTTTGCAAAAATACCATTTTGAAACATTTTTCTTTAAGATAAAAATGCTTCTCCTATATTTTAATATTGAGTGTCATTAAGTTCTGATTATTTTATTACAGGTTATTGAAATTGCATGTACTGCTCTTAAAACAACTACCACAAATGAGTTTTACAGGAAACAGTGCTGGAAAGTTATCAAAGCTTTTCTCTCTGCCAATATTGAGATAGATATTGATAAGAAGAATGTGATGCAACTATTTTGTCATCCTAGGTATATGTTTATTATACATATTTGAAACTAAAAATCAATTTTAAACATTTTTACTTTCTGGATCTGAGGTCGAACACAAGTTTTTTACCATTATATAAAAACTAAAATGTTGACTATTTAAATTTAGAAATTTTTTGTTGTCCTGGAGAATTTATATTCATCGATTTTCTTGTTATTTTTAAATAAAATCTAAAATTCTGAATTTTTCATAATGTAAAAAGTTTGATTGAGAAATCAAATTTGTAGTTTTAATAATGAACTAACAGATTTATTTATAATGTAATTAAATTACGTATTTTTTAAAAAAATATTTATGTTGCATCATAATGTTTCTTATAATATCCTGGAATTTAAATCGGTTTTAGATAAAGGCTTTTAAATACCATTAATCTCAGATTGAAGCATGTTGATATATATACATATTTAGAGCAAGTAATTTATTGCAATTATTGTTGTGTAATATTTTCTCATGATTTTTTTTATTCTAGTTTCGTTTCTGGTGAAATTCCATCACTTGCAGGTGTTTATTATTTTTGCCCTGATAGCGAATCCAGAAAAGTTCATGAATTGGCTTTAACTGGAATGTTTGGTTTGTACCCTTTTTTGTTTTTCTATAAATATATGATATTATGGAAATAAATAATTAATAAATATTAATTGTTTGAATTTTTATTGTCTCTTCCTTATAAAAATTAGTATTTTTTGCTGTAGGGATATTTTTAGGATTTGGATATATAACTGGAATAACTTTTTCACAATATATATATAATCCTCTCAATATAATCCTCTCCATATTATATATATATAATATGGAGAGGATTTCCTTTTTGTACCATATAAATGTGTCAGTAAAGATTGTGATTAGTGTAAAACCCAGTGATCCATTTATTCCAATTAACTTGATACAAGTTTATTGATTGAAGAATTCATGAAGATCTTTTTACTTGATTCTAAATCATAGGCATTAAAAAAAATGTAGCATGAATGCTGGTTATAGAATAAAAAGCAAAAACAGGTTGAAAAGCCAGCAGTCATTTAAAAATGCAAGTAATTAATCCCCCCTCTTTGTAAATATAATATCTTATGATACTCCAAACATTATTTGTGTCAGTAATTTAGTATCAGACAGTTAAAAATACAATAATTATAATTTAAGTTGAAAAGAAAGACTAAAGATTCATGCTGCTTATAAGTTAAAATATGTATACTTTAGTTTTAAAAAAATTAATTCATTTTAAGCTCTTTTTTAAGCAACTTAATTATTTTTAAAAAATGCAGTTAAATCGAATGTATATCTTTATATATTAATAACTAATTTGAAAGTTGTAACATGATAGAAATGGTCTTAAGGAGTTTATCAAATGTAATATTCCTGATTATTAGTTCATCTATTTACATTATTTAAGCATGCAAGAGAGCCCTTTCCATCAGTCACGGGAAAGAGCTAAATATTTTCTTGGGACAGAATTTTATTATCAAGGTGTCAATTTCATAAGTTTTGAAAAATTATCTGTTGAACTACAGACAGCAGATCTTATATTGATAGCATCTGGTTCTCAGTGTGCTCAAAATATGTTGATAATATGCCTAAAAAGATGGAATTTCCTGCTCTTTCTAGTCTCTCAGGGAAACAGTAATATTCCTTGTTGCCATTATGCAACAAGGATTTTTTTTTATGTCCATTTATGTTGTTTTATGATACATTATTATTTTTTTAATAATACATTTACAAATTTGCTCTTATTTATTTAGTATTGTGAAATTTTCTGTTTACATTTTGAAAAATGTATTTGTTGAAAATGCCTGAATTGTTTTAATAAAATCAAATTAGGTTTTATAGTTTTTAATGTTTAATTAATTGAATTTTTAACTTATGTAAATATTTAAACTGAAAGTTTAAATCTTTTGAGGGCCTTATTTTTAATAGCCTTTACAACAAATAAGAATTTATAAAAATAAAATTTTTCTGTTATATATTCTGTTTGTTCTAACCTTGGTACTGCAATTAATTTTAAAACTATCGGGCATATACTTCTAGTTGGAGAAGCGCTCTAAATGATGTGAAAAATCTTATTTTATATTTGAGTCAACAAATGCACTTAAAGATTATGAAGTGTAAATTCTTATATGGCTGCCTGTTTCTATAGATCATATTTAGTAAGATGTAATTGATAGGAATATTTTTGATGTATATTTTTAGCAAAAAAAAAATTCGAATTTTTGCAATTAAAATTAGCCCAAATTCTACTTTGAAATTTCATTGTTCCAAGCCAATCAATAGTTGCCTAGTAGGTAGCACAGACTTTTGAGTAGTGGAATTTTCTTAAGGCTGCCATTGGAAAAGTCTGAAATAGTGATGCGCATAGCTAAATCAGTTTTGGTCATAGGAAAGTGGGATTTTTTTTCTTAAAAATGAGTATTTGATTAAATATGACATCAGTCCAGGGACTGTACAGAAGTTTGAACATTATAATTTTTTCACTGCTGCATTTATTGATTCAAACAGCATAAAACATAATTCTTTATATCATTTAATCCTTCAAACATATGGAATATAAAAAGAAATCCCACTAAGTTTTGGTGGTGATGACTGTAATGTAGGAAGTTGTTCATTTTTAAATTCAGACACCTTGCATTTTAGGAAGATTCAAATGTTGAATAATCACTGGTGAATGGCCTACATTATTTTTATCGGAAGTATAAGCCTGTCTCTTTTTGTTTAGAAATTAGTTTTGGGATTGTAATTAAAAGAACACCCTGTAAAGGTGCTTGTATATCTTTATAAAATTATTTTTGCATTGTATTTGTGGCTTGTTTCTATTTATAATTGTTTAACAAAGTCAATCAATGTATTTCTTTTATTTATTTTACTCCTAACAGTGGCTTCAGCTATTAAGGAACTCCGCACAACTGTTGTTCCTTTTATGGTTAATCTTGTTCGACATTACACCTTAGTTGCTATTAGTCAACAATCAGGACCTTTTGTAAATTCAAGACAAGTGAGGCATCAAGGAATGGATCCTTTAGTGTTAGTTGATGCCATTGCTGCTGTTATGGGTCATGAAGAAAAGGAATTGTGTAAACCTGGTGGCTTGGCTCTAATGATCATGATTGAAACTGCTACTATAGTCCATAACTCCAAGAGAAGGGTTAGTTTCTTTTAATTATATTTATAAACATTTTTTAAAAAGATTTCCTACTTGTTACAAATATGAAGGTACAGGTCTGTTTCAGTTTACCATTGAATTTTCTTCAAATTGGCGTAAGTTGAATTGATTGTAAGTTTATATTTTTCAGCAATAATTTTATTCAAGAAGGTTATGAAATGCTGTGTTTATATGTATATATAATATATATATATAATGTTTTTATCATTATTGCATGCTAGTCGTTTCAGGCAACCAGCTGGTTTGCTGGTAATGTTGGTTTGATTTCAAATAAATCATTTACATATAGTTCCATAATCATGGTTACATCAGTACGTCTGACACTAAAGCCATGTTCTTTTAATTTACTTACATATGTTCTATTCATTGTCCTCTCTAATGGGATCAGCCCCATAACATCCTAACATTATTAAAAAATGTCCATTTAATCTATATACTAAATTCTACAATATTGTCATGATTTTTCTTTGTAAAAGACACATATATTAAACAGAATCCTTCTCTAGCTTTGAACTATTGACAAAAATCATCCAATTAAATATTTGATGAAACAATGGAAACATTTTTGAATTTCAAGGCAACAACTTAATATGTTGTTTGAAATATGGTACAAAATATTTTTAAAAATTGCCAAAAATAAAAAAAAATTTATTATATTGGTGAAATTAAAATAATTTTTTAAAAAGATTTCAACACCTCAAAATTATTTTTTTTAATTATTTGTTTGAAAATTAGGTGGAGAAACGGTAAGATTCAACTTGATTCTCAACTAAATAAAATTTGAATTAAAATCTCAAAAAGCCGCTAGTTTCAATTTCCATACTGCATATTTCCACCCTCGAAACTATTGAAAATAAAGTTGTAGCTCAGATTACCAGTACTTTAGAGCACCAACACACACACACATCTTCATTATTAGTAAAGATAATACATAAAGGTATCCTATCATTTGTAAACAAAAATTGCATGGTGTGTGTGTGGGAGGGGAGATATTAGTGCAGAGGATCATAAATGAGGTGCATTTCCTTGAATAAAATGTTTTATATCTTACTCGTTATCTTTTTCCTCATGGTTGGTGCAGATGCTATCACAGCAGATTTTTAAAAATTGTAGCTGGAAATTAGGGACTGGTACAAATATGGTACCAGAAAACAATTAGGATTTTTCGTCCTTCCTACCCCCCCTTTATCATAACCCTGGTGATTATATTTTAGACTTTTATAATTTTTATTCATTTTTTGGGGGGGGGGGGGTACAGAAGCTGAAATTTCAGTAGTATTGTGATAGTTACCATGTATTAGGTAGGCCTTTCCCCTTTAATTTTATTTTCAGAATTTATTTATTCCATTTTGCTTTCATGTAAAATTCTTTTTATATTTTCAGGCTTGTTCTCTACCTTTATATGAATATTTAGCAGAGAAAATGTGTGCACTCTGTTATGATAGGGCTTGGTATGCTAAACTTGGAGGGTAAGTTACTATTTCCTGCTTAAAAATCAATTTTGAAAATATTTAATATTTTACCACAATTTTAGCATTCCTTCTTTCCGCCTAACTTTATAAAGGAAGGTTTAAAATTATACTTAGTCATTAGAATAAGAAATGCATGAATGACTGTCTGATAAAGATGACTGTGTCTGATAAAGATGAATTATTTTGTTCAGGGACTTCAGATTATTAAATTTTGGAGTGATGCACAATCCAAGAGTTGGCAGGGTGGAGGGATCTTTTCATCAAGCTGATAACAGATTGTTTATCATTTAATTCATTATTTTCTATTTCTTTTTAATCTTTATGCAAAATTGCTTTAAAAAAAAGCAACTGTCGACACTGTTGCTGTGTTTGTAATTTTATAAACACACAACAAGATAGTAAGAGTGATCTAAAAGTTAATTCAAGCATGAAATAATTGTTTTTAAATTAAAGCATTGGACATTATCATAGGTTGAAATAAATGCAGTTATAAAAATTTTAATGTGAAAAAAAAATACCTTAGTATAAATCCAGATTGATAGTAAATCTCAAAAATCACATTTTAATATCAAGTTTATTTCCATAATTAATTATATGTTACCACGTGATTTTGATAAATATATTTTATGTTTCTTTTACAGAATAATTTAGTAGGAATATTTCCTCTGTAGCTTCTCTAGCATGGTTCTTTTTGAATACCTGAATGCATTTAAAAGTTTTAGTTTTACACATATAAGTTTTTTAATATGCTTTGTTTATAAATGTGAATTTCTTGTTATTTTTCACCTGTAAAAAAACTAATATATTCTGCATTTTTTAGATATATACATGAAACTAATTTCATCAGATTTTTAAAAAATAAACAGCATTCATTTTCTAACCTTCATCTGAAATTGTTAAAAACATCAAACTTAATAAGTATTGTTATTATCCTCGGATATTATTTTAAATTATTGTTTAGTTGCTATTTTTAACTGATTTTTTTAAAAAAAGTATTTACCCCCCCCCCCTGAAAAAAAATCTCTGTCTTTTTTTTTTTTAATGTAAACCAATAAGTTTGTAAAATATAAAAATGTGTTATTTGGTTATAATTCTGTGCATCCCCCTCTAATGTAAATAAAAGTTGTATTAAAAAAAACATTTTCTGTTGATAATTGAATTTTTCTGATAGATAATTTGCTGAATTTGCCTACCGAAAGTTTTTATTCATCAATAAACTAGACATATGTAAAACTAATGGGATTGGAAAAGTGTTATGTATAAATGCCTGTATTTTATTTTATTAATTATACAGGAAGATCAGTAGAGTCCTAAAGTCGTTTTAAACCCTTTAAATTCAAAGTAGCATTTTCATATAGCTAAGAAAGTATAACATTTGCTTACAGTAAAGAGATTAGCTTAATATATTTAGTTTCTAGCTACTAAATAAGGAAATTGCATAAACTCCAAAAATAAAGGAGACCGGCCAAAAAAATCGAATTAGAAAAATATACATAATATCATAATAAAAACACAGGAAAAATGTTTCGTGGGTGATATTTGTAAAATTGGCAGGAATATTTGCAATTAAAATTTATGAACTTTTCATTACTTGACACAGGATTTGCCCTTAAACTAAAAAATTATTATCATACAAGTTTTCCAAGTTAAGCAGTAGTGAAGTGCCCTTATATATATATATAGTGGTGGCCAAAAGTGTGGACATTTTTTGAAAGTTTCATGTTTTTCAACTTTGCGTGCTGGTAGAATATATTAATTTTCACTTAAATACAAATGTTTATATATCAAATTGTAGGTAATTGAATGTAAAATTTAATAACAAAAATGATATTACAATATCTGTATTGCAAAAAAAGTTACGCTCATTTTAGTAAGATCTATCTTAGATTTGCATTTTTTTAAAGTGATACTTACACAATCAATACTTAGTAGGATAACCCTTATTTTTTAAGACAGCTTCACAGCTTCTTTTCATCGAGTGAACAAGTGTTTGGAGTTCATCTTTCGTAATCACATGATGTCAAGAATCAATTATATATTCAATAAGTTGTCTTTTATTGGATGGACGTTTTTTCGTACAAGAATTTTCAAACGTCGCCACAAATTTTCAATTGGATTGAGATCAGGGCTGTTTCCTGGCCATGGTATATATCTATGGCTTTATTTTGAAACCATGCTTTGCATACTTTTGCTGTGTGGCATGGAGCTGAATCTTGCTGAAAAATAAATGGTGCTTTGTTGGGGAAGAAATCCCTGATGGAAGGTATCAATTTTGGTTCCAGAACAATTTCGATGTATTTTTTGCTATTCAGGATGCCATCAATCACTTGAATTCGGCCCACACCATCTGCAGACTTACATGCCCAAATCGTGGCATTTGTTGTTGTTTTTATAGTTGCTTCAGTGCAATCAAGATTATGCTCCTCACCTACTCTACGTCTCACGTATTTTCTACCTTCACTACCAAAGAGCGATATTTTAGTCTCATCGCTCCAGATTACTTGCTTCCATTGATTTTCTGACCATTAAATGTGTTCTTTTGCCTACTTAACTCATTTTTCGAGTTGCTTTTGATATAAATATGGTTTTTTCCTTGGAATTCTAGCTTGTAGCCCAAATCCTGATAACCTTCTTTTTGTTCTTGAACTTACTGCAATACCCGCTGCATTCATTGCACATCTAATGGCATCTGATGAAATTTTTCTATCTTGAAGGCATAGCCGTTTAATTTCTCTATCAGCAGTAGCAGTTATGCATTTTTTTTCTGCCTGTTTTATCCTTATTTTCCACTGATTTCTTTTTTTCATAGCGTAAACAGAACTTTCGTACACCAGAACAAGTCCCTGAACCACCAACTTGTCTTGCAATTTCAGCATAAGAGAGGCCATTTTCTCTCAATATGACAATTTGGCTTCTTTTTGTAGATGCCCAATCAGTTCTTCTTGTTGGTGTTGTTTGTTTAAAATTAGTTTAATTAAAAAAAAGGACTTAAAATATTCAAAAACAGCAATACTCTATTTAATTGTACTAGTATGCATCATTCCGCAAAATATTTCCACAACAATAACTCTTTTACCATTGAAATAACCTTAATTATAGTTACAGACGTTTGATGGGTCCTCAGAACAGTGTTTGTGATTGGCTAGTACGCTTTTATTACAAAACGCGTCATTATTCAAAACGATTTGTGTTTGTTTGTTCTACTAAAATGAGCGTAACTTTTTTTGTAATACAGATATTGTAATACTGTTTTTGTTATTAAATTTTACATTGAATTACCTTCAATTTGATATCTAAACATTTGTATTTAAGTGAAAATTAATATATTCTACAAGCACGCAAAGTTGAAAAACATGAAACTTTCAAAAAATGTCCACACTTTTGGCCACCACTGTATATATATATATATATTCCCCTTTACAAATGCATTTAAACGTCAAAGGACTTTATTATTATTATAATTATTTATTCTAATTTCATTTTTCAGATGTGTTGCCATTAAATCTTTATTTGACAAATGCCATCCCAGATGGGTATATGCTCACATGTATAGTTTCTTAAAAGCATTACTTTTTGTAATGATGGATCTTACTGGTGAAGTATCTAGTGGAGCAGTTGATATGGCTAAGTGAGTGTTTAATTATTACATTCTGCGAACATGGCTAATGTAATGTGGGAAACAGAATTTTAATAGTTGCTCCTGTGAAATGCTATTATTTCTTTAAAATTATAATAAATATTTTTGAAAATTTTACTGAAGAAAAACATCATGCATGATTAAAAGTAGTATTATCTATTTACTTAATTTTGTATTTGCTGTATTAAGGGATGTAATTATCTTTTCAAACAGATGTTAATTCAGGCTCTTGATTTACATAAAATCTTTTTATATAAATCTGATTATTTTCCTATGGTCTTCAAGTCTACAATAAATGCCATTAATTTATATTAAAAAATAGTTTGCATTTTTAACCCATTCAATGCCAGAGAAATTTGGATATCTGATTTTGAGCAGTTTCCTACAAAATTAAATTACCTCTACCTACTACAAAATTACCTCTTAAATTGCAGTTAATGAGTTTAATTTTAAAGTAAAGTGTTTTAAAAAATTTTAAGAATATATTGTATCTGTAACTTGAACCAATGTTAAAGAATATTTAAAAGATAATTATGTGAAATCTGAAAAGTTTGTATAGTTATAAGAAAAATTTCAAAGGAAGAAGGCGATCCTTAAACTTTTCCATTATCAAACATTTCATCTCTCCCAACTTCCTGTACATCCTTTTATAATTTTCTATATTCTAGCACTTTCTTCTTCAAGGGGAAAAAAATGAATGACTTTGCAAGTTTCATGATGTTTCACTGTAATTTAAAGTTTTTTAAAATGAGACTAATTATCGTATAATGCAAATATTAATTTAATTGGCAATAACAGAAAAAAGTGGCCCAAATCTAATGTTTTGAGCTTAATTCTTAAATAATTAAAACCTAAACTAAAATTAGGATAGAATATGGGGGAGGGAGCAGAAAGATTTTCTGCATTCAAAATATTTTCATATGTACAGATTTGTTTAACTGCAAGTTTAATTATTTGTTCTGGAGGCCATCAACAAATTGGCTTTCATCATTTCTATTATGTACTAGTTGCCTTTTGCAACCATCTGGTTCTCTGCGTATATTGGAGATATTTAATTTTATTTAAGTTTAAGCATGATTTCCTGCTCATGATTCTGTCAAAGTATCGGACATTATGTATTCTTGTTTATTCATCTTGTTATTTTAAATGTCTTATATCAGTTCTCTTCATTTTGTAGGTGAATCTATCTATGTAAATTTGCCGTTCATCCGTTTTCTAAATTTAAAGAGAAAACTTCATGTTTAGCTTTCAACAATAGAAGAAAATCATGCAGTTAAATATTTGAGATGATGAAAAGTTTGAATTTCAGGGGAATTGTTTAAAAAGTATTTTAAAAAATTATTAAAGTTGTCCCCCCCCCCAAAAAAAAACTTCTGAATTCTAATTTTTAATTAAATGTAACAAGAATATCATAGAAATCATGTAAGATGCACATATTACCTTCCAAGATATGTATGCCAGAATTTTGGTGGCTATAATTCAAATCTTGTCACTGTAGAGTGCCAAAACACATCTTTATTATTTGTAGAAATTGTTTCTGTTTTCTCTACCGAATTCATGTGCTAATAATAGTAATGTACTTAACCATTACATTATTTTCTTATTTTGTCACAATATTTTTCAGAAACAATTTGGAAATAATGTTGAAACAATTTTGCAAGCCTTGTGGAGATGACATTGAAGAAGATGAAAAAGAACTTCAAACTAAAGCAGTGAATGAAGTTGTTCAAGAACTTACAAGACAAGTCACGCAGCCGAACAGTTGTGTCAGGGAGCAAGTATGTTGATAAGAAAACTTTTTTTTTTTTTTTGAGGGGGAAAGGGAAAGATAGCAGCTTCTTTTGTGTTGTTAAATTGATATTTTGAATGATGTTAAGGTATCTTGGTGTTGAATAAATTAAGATGGAGAAATCGTAGTAAATTTATCATTTTGTTGTTTAAAGAACAGTTTGTTGAGGAAAATCTTTTATCTTAATGCTGTGTGCATCTATTAATTTTATATAACAATCTAAAAAGAAAATATTTATATATAACCTAAACTTTTTATATTTATTTACAATGCTGTAATATAGAATTATGTTTATGTGTTATTTGTAGTATTATTTCATCCTACATTAATAAAAGTTTTGCATTAAAGCTGAAGGAAAAATTATAGATTTATGAAGATTTCTTTATAAAAAAAATGATTTAGTCTATAACCACATGAAGCAGTCTGGTGGAATCTGTTCAGTTTGCATTTAAAAAAAAAGGATTAGAAATATCATATCAACGTGTTCAAAATAGTAGATGTTTTTTGATGAACAGATGGTTAAAGAAGTAGTTTCAAATGACAACTAATTTTTTGATATTTTCACAGAAAATGAAATTTCTTTTAGGATAGGAAAGTGCTGAAATTGAATATAAAGCTAAATACATTTGTGCAGCAAAACTCTACATTACTATCTAAATCTAATCATTTGGGGAAAGGTATTATTAAAAAAAAAGTGAACAAACTGAAACTTTTAAATTGAAATTTCATAAAAGAACAGATTTTTATGTGTATGTTTAATAAAATTAGTATGATTTTTATATCTGAGATTTATTTAGCTTTTTCAAGGAACTGAAATTTTAATGAAGTAATGGTTAAATAAATTTCCTAATAATAGTGTTTGTAGTGTATTGAAATAATTTTAGATATGTAATAAAAGTGCTATTATAAAATTTTTCAAATAAAATTGGCATAAAAAATATTTTAAATAATTTAATTTTTAATATTGGTGAAAGATATTCAGCAATTTATTAATGGTATTTTATGTTTAAAATTGAGTAACTTAGTTAATTTTTAATTCTTTTTGTAACATACAATTCTATAATCAAAAACCCCATTTTAATGTTGGTCAATATTTTTCTCTAAAGGTGCTTAAAAAAAACTGATTAAGTGCTTATTTTTAATGTAAAGCACCCTTTTCCCCAGTGTTTACAAATATCTAATCATGATTTACTTTGTTAATGTATAATTATTTTTTATTTCTTATTACTTGTCTGTGTGATTAAAATTATTTGATTATAAAACAATTAATATTTTAACAAGTATTGTACAAGTTTCCATATATATTTTAAAATTGTTTCTTTTCCCCCTTCAGGCAATGCACTCTTTAAAAGTAATTGCTGAAGCTCAAAACAAGACCGTGACTCAAATAATCGAACCTCACAAAGATCTACTTTTAGATTATGTTCCTCTTCGAAAACATGTGCTTCGACATCAGCCTGTCATTTGTCAGATAGGGTTATTGGATGGAAATACATTTTGTATTACTTTGGAACCTCGATTGTTTTCATATGGTAAGTTTATAGAATGTATTTGCATGTTGTAATAAAAGCTATATATTCATGTTTAATACAGTCAGACAAACTCTGATTGTCTACATTAATTGAGGTGTAACCTGACATAGGTAATCAAATATATGGATAATTCACTAAAAAAAGAATATTTCTGAGAAAATGAATGACATTCACTTATACAGTTCTGGCCTAATGTGGTTAGAAGGGTAGGCTGAATAACAAAAAAGTTGGATAGGTTGAAGTTCTATGAGCTCATTTCTTTACCCACTAATATCAGAAGAAATATTTACACCAGAACTCACTGTTATAATGCATATTTTCTTACTTCTTATTGAGTATTAAACCCTCCATTTAACTCGAGCCAAGTAGCATGTGAACACGGCCCGTAGATCATAGAAGCAGCTGTTGGTTGCTGTTACAACAGTCGAGAGCAGGGATGGCAAACCTTTATGCATCCACATACCATTTTTTCTAAAGAAATGTTTAATGAGGTATAGACATGCCGTCAAATAATTTTGACTCGTGATTGTTATAATAATAAAACCAAGTGCTAACAACTCGAAACTCTTTATTTACTACAAAAAAATACATTTTGCACTGTATAGAAGTAAAGGTTTTTGATATGTGAGTAATTCAAATTAAAATAACATTAGTGTGACTTTTGTGCTTGCAGATTAGATGACAAATAACCTATATTAGGATTGTAAGATGTTACTTTTAACAGAATGCATGTTGAATTGATGTCCTCTGCCAAACGGCTTCTAAGAGAATCTTTAATGTTCCATACCTCTGACAATAATAACTCGCAGGCATAGATGGATGAAAATATGGTTAAGATAGCATGAGCCAGCTTCTCAAAACAGTTAAATGTGTCTGGAACCGAATTCCATGTTTCCAAAATTTTGTTACTGGCATTTTTACTTACATTGCTTGTTAATCTTTCTATTTCAATAAATTCCAACTTTTTCCTTGTTTCAATAAATTTTTGAATCTATATAGATTGGAAATCAATCAGTTGCATTTCAAATTCTTTAATTCCCAACTAATAGAATTGGGACTAATTCAATTTATCAAATGAAGTCGCATCAGGGTACATAATAAACTTGAGCATTTTCCATAATTCTTTGGACTGAGAACATTTCGCTGAAAATTCCTTGATTGAAGAATCAATTATGGAAATAAATTCTTCAATCACTTTTTCTTTGTCTGGTTTCTCATGTACATCTAAATCTTTGATTATATATATATATATAATTCAAATTTAGGAAGTACTTGTAGTTTCTTGTAATAATATCGTTCCTGAAAACATGCAGTCCAGCAACAAAAATGCGAATGAGATCCATCATGACAATTGTTTCATTTGTGCCTTGAAGCTTTACTTTCGATTCATTGAAATGTTGGCATGTGTCTGTAAAAACATCAGTTTTGAGAGCCGCATAATATCCAACAACTGTGAGTATTGTTCAGTTTCCTCCTCATTTTGCAGAAACAGTCTGATTTCTTCCAAGCAGTCAAGAATTCTTTGAAGTACATTCCCACGGATCAACCAGTGAACATTATTATATATTAGAAAGCCATTATACACAGAGTTGCCTACATCCACAAAGCCTCGATTAAAGTTTTTTTGCTTATTTCAAACCTATTCCATTATTATTACTTTCGCTTATTTAAAGACTACGGTGAAATGAGGTTGACTATTTTTGTGACTAATGCCTTTATATTATCAAGAAATGTTAAACCACTCTTAGAACACAAGACATTGGTGAATAATGCAGTGGAATTCAAAAATCGAATGCCCTATGTCTGTTTGTAATAAACTAATGAAAACAGCTTTTTTGCCCACCATATTTGAAGCACCGTCAGTTACTGAAACAATTCTTTTCAAATCAATTTCTTTCTCAGCAAGCGAATTTTTAATAGCCATATAAATATATGCATTTTTTTAAAAAATGGAATGGGAACATTCGCATTTGTTCTTAATACTTTATAATGATCTTTGTTATTTTGAACTAAAATACAAACCGTTTTGATTGGCGGTGTGCCCAAAATATTCAATGGCATTGTTCAATTCTATGCTCCCCCCCCCCCCATTCTGTGTTGATTTTCATATATTTTATGCATAAAGTGTTTGATTCCATGTTGTAATTCATTTTTTTCCCCCTCCAGATTTGTCTAATGCGGAGCACAAAACATTTTTTGATGAACTTATCATGCTTTGTGAATATGATGATGCAACTCTGTTGAAATTACCTTGCTACAAAAATATGAGCAGTCTCATTCCTATACGTAAAGCCATGCTACGCTTACTAGCAGCTTGTCACTACATGCCAGATAAGAGAATGGATATATTCCAACATTTGTATAAAGCTCTTAGCTCGACTACTCCAGAATTGCAAGAAGTTGGTTATCAATGTATAAAGGATATTATCTCCAAATACGAAATTGATATTGACATGGTAAGCATGTAGTTTCTAATTAATTCTCATTTAAATATGCTAAATAGAATTTGAAATTTTTTTTTCCTATATAGATTTCTGGATATGTTCAAATAATTTAGAATATTGTTTATAACTGTAAGGAATTGTCATTACTAATCAAGTGAATATTATTTTAGTATATTATTCAGAATCAACAGCTTTATTAAATTCTCAGAACTCATTGCTATGCTGGACTGCATTTTGGGGGTGGGGGGTGAATACTGTGTCCTGAGGATATAACTATATTCTTAAAATTATACATATGTAATCTCTTAATTTTTTAAATTTTTATTTAACCTATATTAATTTTATTCTAACATGTTCCCTTATTTCCTGATCCAATTCCCTATTTTTTGTTTCTAACATATATTAACAGGATCTTTAATTCCATCGATTTTCACATTGGAAACTAAGGGGTAAAAATAACACCTGTGCATCTTTTGCAAATGTTTCCAAGATTTCCTTGCCTAAATCGTCACCTGGGAAGGAAATTAGACCAAACTTCATCCTTACAGAATTCTGTCTTTTGAATCCTTAATTTATTTTAAACCTATACTTTTTTTTAAATCGGAAAATGCTTGAATTCTGCAATATATTTTTTATATATTTTGTTCTATTGTTTCTATTAAATTCACAATATCTACAATATAAAATCCTGCTTTTGATTCAAGCAGCATCAAAAATTCTGTTTGATTGTAGCAACATCGAATAATTATAAGATGCTGCCAATATAGCATGACTCCATGAACTTATATAGTTGCCCAAAGCCAGTATGCTACAGATTTGTGTTTTTTCTTTTTCCTTTATAAAGAAAGTATGTTATAATAATCAAAGTAAATTTTGATTTATTTATTTTAAAGGAAAAAAAATAACAGAAACATTTTTGGATTTATGTATGCAAGATAAATGAAAATTGAAGGAACTAAACTATGATCTTAAAACTAAAATTGTATATTTCTGTTAAATTTTAGATGAAATCTATCATTAAAGAATTGCAGTGATTTAAATGTTCAGTGTTATCGTCAATTAAAAATGGATGTATAGCAGTAGAAAATATGGATGTCAATATAGTTATTAAGGTTTTATTTTGTGCAACCGCTCTGAACGGGTTACAGCATTCGAATATACAAGATCATAATTTTATAGGTGGCGCTCTTGCATGCTATGATGTAACAGCTCAGTTAGCTAGATATATGAAATTTGGCATATAATTTTATCACCAACATTGTTGATTTGTATCATTTCATTCAATGACACCACATACAATAAGTTTTTTTGTTAAAATGTTTTAGTATATTATTTTTACTCTACAATCAGATCTATATGTAATTCTGAACCAAATCAGTCAAAAGTGTTTTTTATTTGGGGCCATCTTCCATAATTATAAATGAAACTGTACCAAGTGTGCTATTTACAAAAGTACACAAGAAAGTCAACAAAAAAGCATTTTCACTTAATCCTTTAAAAAATTCTTTCAAAATGAAATAACGGTAAAAATTCAATTCACTAATTTTTCACTGTGCAGCATTTTCTTGGAATATTAATCACGAATGTTCTCATTTTGCATATCCAATCTGTTATTGCTTCATAAGTAACAAAGTTATGAGGAATGTTTAGAATGTACAAGTTTCCCCAAAACTGTGCACGTCCAGATGTATGTCTTTCAGATTTCTTTACGGTCCTCATTGAGTAAAATGATTAAAATCTAAGTAGAATTAGTAAGTAGTAGTTAGTAAGAGTAGTATATAGTATAAGTAGTAGATTGCTAATTTTAGATTCGTATATGATTAAAATCTAAGTAGAATTGGTAAGAAGTAAGTAGTAGTAAGTAAGAGTAGCAGATTGCTAATTTTAGATTTGTATAATAAAAAGCGTGATAAACTCCATTACATTATTTATTTATTTTCAAGGTTCATACTACTATTCGTCCCTTACTCCTAAAACTGGGGGATTACAGATCTCTGAGCTTATCAGTTATTCAACACTTGAGTTATCTTACTCTGTTATTTCCAAAATTATTCAATGACAAACTTTGTGATCAATTATTGACCCACCTGCATAAATGTTTGGAAGTCGCTGAAGCGACTGTGAAAGAAAATGAGCGGACAGCAGTCGTTACTGAAGTGAAGATATGTGTGGGAATTATTAATATATTTCATCAGGTAAGAATTAAAATTTTCATATAGAATGACAATTTCTGTTTTATGCAATTTATGTGTATTTATTAAACCAATCTGTATTATTTATTTGTAAACATTTTCTGATTTTTTTTAAAGAAATCTTAGTTTGATCTTAGTTAGTATTAGTTAAATCTTAGTTAGAGTTTTTAATTTTTAAACTTTTAAAAAATGTGGTCAGTATTTCAAATCTAATCTGAAAACAAAAAATTTCTCATTATATAAGAATATGGATTTTTATTCTGTTTTTTGCATTAATTTGTTGTAAATTTAAAACTGGAGTATTTAAATATATGTTTCTTACTTAAAGAATTTTAAAAGAAAGAATAAAGAATTTATGAATTGGGAATTCTTATATTTACTTAATTTAAAGAGTTACCTGCATATTTGCTTAAGAAGTTTTCAATAGCATTTCAAATTTTTGGTTATTTTATTACATCTTAACAGTTATGTAATTAGCTTGTTTCATTGCTTAAAAAGGTAACTATGCAACAATTTAAAGTTATCTTACATAGTCTGGTGATGAATCAATACTTAAGTACTTGATGAGTATCTATTATTTATGTTATATCTAACACAACTATGTTTTTAATTTACTTATATTATGCAGGCTATATTACTATACATATTAAGCTTATATGTGAAGTATCAAAATTTTCCCACAATATCCGCTCCCTTTTTTTGTTTTTCAGATACCAGCTGCTAGCACCAAATTTATTGAGCCCTTGATTGGCATTGTCCTGAATACTGAAAAGAATTTAATGATGGAAGCGGGAAGTCCCTATCGCGAGCCACTCATTAAATTTCTGCGTAGATACCCAGCTCAGACTATGGAGCTTCTTCTATCGGATGAAAATCTTCAAAATGAACAAGTTACTCGATTTTTAGAGGTAAAGAAATTTGCTTATTCTTTTTATAGTTTATTAACCATCTTTGGTAACTTGCTGATTTGCTTTGATATTGGTTGTATTTACCTTCTATTAGATCCTTAAGATTATTCCATATCCATGATACTATTGAAAAACTATTATTAAACGTTAAATTGCCATTGGTATTAAAGCCATGTTATTTTAAGACTTGTGTGTGTTTTGTTTATTGTATACATGAACCTTACTAATAGAATGATATCACAGTGCAATGCTATAAGAAAATAATTGTAATCTTTTGTTGTTTATCTGTTAATTTTTTTGGTATCATTACCTGATTTATTTTAATCATGTGTTAACTTCTAAAATTTTAATCAGAATAATTTTTTCTTAACTCTGAACAATGTAAATTCATGTTATTAAATGTTTAATAAAAAATGAAACTAGTTTGAATTTTTGAGCAAAAATTAAATCTTTTGTTAAAAATTAGGTTTAAAATGTTTTTTTTTTTTTTTTTGTATTTATATTTAAGAAAACTTTGCAAGACATTTAAATTGATATAATAATAATAATAAATTCAACTTTAAATTAATGTGAAAATCAATTTTGTGAAATATTCATTCTTCATTATTAGTAGAGATTTTATTTTATAAATATCTTAGCGACATGATACATTTTATTTAATGATAAATATTGATAAAAATTGTTAATTTTAATTCTAGAATGCAAAATGAATTTTATGGTATATTTTTTGTGAATAAATTTAAAATACGAATAAATGAATTTTGCAATGATATTTAAATATCTCTCCCTTTTTATTTTTAATTAACTTTTTGAAGTATTTAACTATTGTCTTTTGAAATTTCCTTTTGGTAAGGTAGCAACTTATACAACTATTGTCTTTCTAATATTAGACTATTATATATATATATATATATATATATATATATATATATATATATATATATATATATATATTCCTTTGTTTAAATCTTAATTGATAAATTTTTTTCTCTCAAATCTTTTTGCACTTTCTATTTTTTTCTTCTTTTGAACATAAAAATTAGCATTTTAAGTATTAAAAATTATATTCAAACCATATTTTTAAAAAGCATCTTTTTTTAAATGGATTATTATCTTCTGTAAAAATGTCAAATAGAAATGTTCGCATGGTAAATGTGTATTGTAAAATGGGGCTCCAATTTCCACTTTAGCATCTTTTATTCTGTTGGATTGATACTGCGTTACTTAAAAAATAAAATTATAATGTTCTCACATGATAGCTTGAAATTTGTGATAGCAGATTTCAATTTTTTGTGATATTATGCTTTGTCTTTTAATGGTTAAATTACCATCTATCAAATTAACTTAGGAACAATGATAATCATTTTTTTTTTCTTTCAGTATTTATTAAAGGGCGATCATGGAAGACCTTTCCGGGAGGTTCTACAACAGAATCCTTCTAAACTTGTGTCAATGTTTTTCCGGTCAAATCAATCGGGTGCCTCCAGTACTGGTATTTCTGTTCACGAGATTCAATATCAAGCTATCAGAATTGTAAGCCTGCTGACTAAGTTGGATGACCAATGGTTGTCTGAACAGCATCAACTTGTTGCTTGCCTCAGAAAAGTTTGGATATCTAAAGATTTCCAAGAACGCCATTTGAAAGCAGACACTGTTGATTATACTCAATGGAAAGAACCTAAACTTCTTGCTAAATGTTTGCTGAATTTTGTTAAACACCATCCAAGTGAAATTGAGCTTCTGTTTCAACTCCTCAGGGCATTTACAGGTCGATTTATTCCAGATTTTGAGTTTTTGAGAGACTTTTTGGAAAATACAGTTGCCAACAACTACACTGTGGATTGGAAACGCATGGCTTTCTTTAAATTTGTGGAGTTATTTTGCGATGATACTTTTCCACAAGACCTTAAAGCTAAAATTCTTCAGTATATATTAATTCCATCTTTTGCTGTTGCTTTTGAAAGAGGAGAGGGTGAAAGGTTAATAGGTGGACCTCCTGCACCTGATCAAGATTTAAATGAAAATGTTATGAGTGTTTTTATCAACAAAGTGATAGACTCTGACAACCCCTTCAGAACTTCAGATGCAGTGCGAATTTTGCTGTTGCAGTTTTCATGCCTTTTAGTGGAACAGGCATCTCCTCATATACATGATGCAGCAAATAAGTAAGTTTTTTTTTATATGCAAAATTTATTTTCATAAATTATTTGCTCTTTTATTTTGAAATTTTTGGGAATAAGTATAAATTGTCTCTTTGAAGCTCTGTAGAAAAGAGAAAAATACTGTTTGGAAAGCTAAAAAACTTAGTTCTACAATTCTTTGTGTGTAATTAAAATTCTTTAATGATACTTGTATATTAACAGTGCATCAGTGATTAATAACCAAAAAATTCTTGTTTATTGCAACCAGGCATATTCTAATTGTTACTAAAATGGTACTTATTCATTAATGGTGAAAGATTAGTGATTCGTTGATAAAAATACGATTTTCTTCACATAAACTTTGTGTTAAAGCATAAACAAATTCTTATTTTCTTCTCGTAAATTAGAAGTTACACATAAGTTGGGGCACTTTGGTTCTTTCACTGTTAATAAGTACTGCTAAAAGTTCATTATATTTGCCAATGGCATGTAATCAAGCCAAAAGTTTGCCATTGGCATGTGGTTAATACACCTATAATATATAATGCATTATGGCAACTGCTAGTTGTAAGATAATGCGACTATGACAAATTTTGGTCGCCCTTTAATTGTCTGAGATGTAGGGCATTCAAATGTTAAGCTCTTTGAGAGGATGGGAATGCAAGATAGTCAGCTTTTCTTTTCTAAATGTATTTGACATTAGATTATAGACTGATGATGAAGCTTTAATAAGACATTGCAGACTTCTAGAAAGTGTCTTAATATAAGCACAACTTAAGAATCAATATATTAAAACTTTGCATTGCAGTTAGCATATAATTGTTATAATGCAGTGATTCACGATTTTTAAAATCATGTGTAAGTCTGAAAACTAATTTTATTCCACACGAAAACATCTTCTGAAAAACAAGTTGCAATTTGCTAATAATTAATTCTGTATTTATTTTTAGAGTTATGATTCTTTCAATTCACACATTTTAATTTCTAAAGCTGGAAATTAATTATGATATTATTCTATGAGATTTATATAGATGGTACCCTATCTAATCTTGGACAAGTAGCTAATTTCTAAGCTGTTACCAATATATGTGTTTCCAGTATGAAAAATGTTTTAAATTATGTAAAGGATTATATTTTACATTATTTAAGTCATTAAATA
This sequence comes from Argiope aurantia, assembly GCA_026543865.1. Taxonomy (NCBI): domain Eukaryota; kingdom Metazoa; phylum Arthropoda; class Arachnida; order Araneae; family Araneidae; genus Argiope; species Argiope aurantia. The sequence goes on from JAPMOR010087435.1 coordinate 243,522, forward strand.
TAGTTAGAATACATAGTGAAGTTAATTTTTTATATATTATCTTAATCCTATTAGATATATTTTAATATGGTGATATACTAATATTTAATTGAAAATTCTACACTTTTGTTACTGAAATAGACCAGTTTCTGAAGCTTTGAATGTTTTAGATCATTTCAATGACTGTTTAGCAGGCGATTCATTAATCAATGGGCAGTGATTGTTCAAAGGAGTGGTGGAATTACTTTAAAATAGTAAAATTCAAAGCTTTGTCAGTATTTAGCCCAGAACTTAATATATTAATTACTAAATATGGGTTATTTTACTAAATATGTTTCCTAGGATTAAATATAATTTAAATCGTGTATAAAAATCTGAACTCCTTAATGTTTTCAAATTTATGTTTAGTTACTAAAACTATATATATATTAGATGTCTTGAAATTAAAATTGTATGTTTCTAACAATTTAACTGCAGCCCAATTTCTAGAAAGATTTTACGAAGAATTTGTGAAATTTTCAACTGTGTCGCAGCATTGTTTCATTAAAAAAAAAAAAAAAAAAAATTATGCTTTTTATTCTTTTTTAAAAAATCCTATCATACTTCAATCATGGGCAAAGGTGATGCATGGCTGCTCAAAAGATTTCATGCCAGATTTAAGCAGCCTTTAGTAAAATGTATTTTTGCTACTTGAAATTAAGGTATCTTTATTTTGAATGCTTTGATTTTAAAACTAAATCATATTTATAAATTATTATTAAATATTATTCATCCATCATTAAATGTAATTTTTTTTATTTGAATATTTAATTTTTCCTCTTTATATATTATAGAAAAGATGATGATATATTATAGATAATTAAATTGAATTGTCTATATAAGCATTTATTTCCTGTTCTTTTCCAGACGTCAAGGTAACAAGTTGAGAAGGTTAATGACATTTGCCTGGCCTTGCCTTTTAACTAAAAATTGTGTTGATCCTGCCACTAAATATCATGGCCATTTATTGTTGGCTAACATCATAGCCAAATTTGCTATTCATAAAAGAATAGTTTTACAGGTAAACAAGTTCTGTTCTGTGATCAAAAAAATGTATCTTACTTTCATTTTGTTATTGGAGATTTTATTCCCATGGCTAATAAAACATATACTCAGTAGCTACACTTAATGCGATCACTTCTGGACTTGATAAGAATTAACTATATGATAACGATAACTGAATGCAGTAAAATAAATTATATTTTTAATACATGCAGGTAAAAGAAGGAAAACACTTTCTTTAGGACTACCTATCATTAATTTAAAATATAAGTTTATAATTTATATTCCAAAATAGCAATTAAAAATATTCATCGTTTATTATATTCATTGTTAAAAATATTCATTAACTGTTTATTCATAATTATTCTTTAAAGTTCACTTATATATTTCCGTACATGTATCATTATTTTTCAAATTTGTTGAAAGCTCCGAGTTTCAAAATTTCAAATGCTTAATTCATTTTCAAATTGCTCGCTGTTGGAATCTTCACCCTTCATTGCTTGGTGCATAATAAAACTTTATAGTGAAGAGGCTGTAGAATTTTCAGTCACACCCCTGTGTTAACTCATTTTAAATAAACTTTCATGACTGCCAGAATTTCAATTTTTATGTTTAACACTCAAAATGATTCTTTACTATACATTTTGCATCTGTAATTCAGTTATGATTGTTTGTTAAATCTGGAAACATAGCAGTCTCTTGAAATCAATCCAGATTTCTCTTGTTGAGACAAAAGAATATAAACCCTGTCAGGGATTTTTTGATTTTCTACACAAGCAAAGCAAGAAATTCAATGAACGTCAATCATTAATGTTGATCGAAAATGTAGTATTGGTTGATTCTCTACTTCAAGCCTAAGAGCAATAAGCATTGTAATGATCACTGTAAAGAAATATTTTTCTATACATATAAATATGCCAGTTCAAAACCACTGGAGTTTGATAATATAAAAAGAATAATATAAATAAATAATAATATAAATAAATATAAAAAGAATAACCATGTTACAGTAACCAATATCTACCTGTACCACTGATTCATCAAATTTCGAGTTCAAAATGTTTTCATTGAGATTTTTTTGAGGCAAAGCAAGGAATTTAAAAGTAACCTTTTATTTATTTATTTTGATATTTTACTATATATATAATCTATATAAACTTTCTATTAATATTTTTAAAAAGGCTATGTTTAATTTTATTTTCTTCAGTGATCTTAATCCTAGCATTACAGTCTCTGTGTCCTGATATATACAATTTGAAATTTACTGAATATGTGCAGCAATTTAAGTTGGGCATTAAAAGGTTAATTTGATCAAAAATATTCTTTTCATTATTACATGCCACAATAATAAATAAAATAATTTTAGTTCAATATTTATAAACAATGAAATATTTTTAATCTTTCACTCTGGAAATTGGTTCTAGCTATTGAATATTTTTCTAAACACTTATTTTGTAAATTTAAAACTGAAAAAAACCTTGCTAATGATAATTTACTTTTTGATACTTATCTATATTTAAGTGCAAGTATCTTGTTTAGAATTGTTGAAAACTTATTAATATTAAAATAGATGAAAAGCTAAATTTAATGTTAGCTGATTAAAAAATATTTTAGAAAATCATTCCTCAAATATAACAGAAGCTATTTTTGTCTTTGAACTGAAGTGAAACTTTTATGGAAAATAAATTCTTTTTTAAATAGTACTTTTTTTTGTAGGTTTTTCACAGTTTGTTGAAAGCTCATGCAGCAGAGGCAAGAACTGTTGTAAGACAAGCTTTAGAAATTCTAACACCTGCTATGCCTGTGAGAATGGAAGATGGAAACAACATGTTGACTCATTGGACCAAAAAGATCATTGTAGAAGAGGGACATACCTTAGCGCAGCTCGTTCACATGTTGCAACTTTTGGTGAGACACTATAAGGTAAAATAAAGTTTGTTGGGGAACGAAGATCAATATGATCCATGCAATGGAAGCAAAAGGGCATATGTTTTCGGGAACATTTCTTTAATGACCACATTTCATACAGACATGAAAGACAAGATGAGACATTAATGGGTGCATCTTATCAGAACAGCATATCATCTCATTATCATTGCAATCACAATGCACTATGGGACACGTACCTAATCGGGCATTGTCATCTATTTTCCAAAAGAGAAGATAGAATAACGCAACTGCCAGAAGTTTAAATTAAATGTGATTTTGATATTGTTTAAGAAAGTTAATAAAAATTGCCTTAATAGAATATGATGCCTTTGGCATTAGAACAAATAACTTCAAAGATGTATTTTTGACATATTAGCATTCTTGATTGGATAGCTAAATACGATTCAATTCTAAGCTATACAATTTATACTTTTCTTTTTGTCAAATGTGTGCAAATTAATGGTTTTAGAGTAAATTGCAGTCATTTATCATTTGATAAAAAGATGAAACAAAATATTATATCCAGTTAAATAGTATTACTAAATATACATCCATTAAATTATTTAATTGATATATTATTCCTCTGCATTTAAAGCCTTTTCTAACAGTTCCTGCAAGCATTTCATTTCTAAATCTAAATTGAATTTCTCCCATTTCTTCAGTTTTGCCTTGCTGTAACAAGTCATATGCATACCCAAATTCCTAAACAATATTTAAATGGTATATACTTCTGGTTTCTCATTATTCTTGAAAATCTTGGATTCCTTGAATTTTATTTTGCTGTACTCATGACCTCAGAAAAGTACTTGAATTTTTGTAGATGCATGAAAAGTCCTTGAAAAATAGGCAAGACAGACATCCTTATTTCTCAAAGAGAGGAGAGAAAACCAATTTGTTTGGCTTGGTTTTACTTTGAGAGCTAAAATGGTCACCTAGTAGAATTAGATATAATAGTAATGTTCAGTGGCTAATAGGTAAGACACTGCACTGTAATCTCAACTCTATTTCAAACAAAAGTGTCAGCTTATTAGCTGCAAGATGAGAATAACAAGTGTCCCTAGTAGTCTTCAATTAAATATCTAGAAATATAAAGAAGAAAGAATATGTACATTTGAAAAATAATTTAATAATATTTATAATTTTCCTTTTTGTGTTGAAATTTGTAATTTTATGATCCTTGAAGGTCCTTATTTCTTTTCCTTCATTAATGGAGAGGGGGGGGGGGGCAAGATCACCTTTTGCCCAGATTTTTTAATCAAAATATCTGCAATTTGAATCCCCCCATTTGATATTTAGTTCCAAGGTTATGCCAAAAGATTCAAAAGTAATCATTATATCAATGGTTTTCTATTTTTAAAATATTTTTTTAATTTTTTTTAATAAAGCTTATTGAATTGGAAGGAATTCCTAATTAAACTTTTATAGTTTTCTTGATGGTGTGATTTTTAAGGTAACTGTAAATAAATTTATTGAAACTTGTAATTTAAATTAAATTGAACATTATCTGATTAAAGAAAAAGACTAAAAATTTAAATTTTTTACTGTCAGAATACATATTTTAAGATGATACCTTGAAGTTTTCTCCGATTGAAATCTTAAAACTGTTTAAAGTGATTTTAAAAAATTTTGGTTAATTTTTTTATTATATGATTGCCATTAAATTATCAAAATAAAATGAGCTTTCTTTGTAACACACACTGGAAAAAGAGGATTTTGAAAGATAATAAAAATTAAATGGCAAAATTGATATGATTTCATACTATACTTGATCAGTTAAAAAAATATATCCTCATCTTGTATGAAATACTGTGAATTATTTGAAGAATTCTGTTATTGTAGGTTTCAGCAATGTGTTTTATTTTAGGTTTATTACCCAGTTCGGCACCATCTAATCCATCACATGGTCAGCTCTGTACAAAGATTAGTTTTCACACCAAATGCTACAATCGAGCATAAACGCCTTGCGGTAGACCTCGCAGAAGTTATGATAAGATGGGAATTACGGAGACATGGAGAAGAAGCTGAAAGAAATCAATTTGGAATAGATAAAACAGAGGTATTTTTATACACTATTGTTTAACTTGGCTTGTTTTGTATTTTTAAAGATGGAATTTTATGACTGATTTTTTAAATGACCCTTGTGCTTTAAATTTTATATGCTTATTATTCTTGATGAAAAGTTATTGTTTTAATATTTTCAGAAGTTAATTATCATTTGGATGATTGATTAAAATAAATCATGATTCTTATGCAAGTGGTACCATGTAGCAAGAGTACAAAGTAATTGGAAAGTAAAAAGTAGAAAGTAATTGGAATGAAATAGTCTTTTTAGTACATTAATAAAAGTATACTTTTAAAACTACTTAACTCTTATATGTAGTTTGCTTTTTCATGATCATCCAGTAAATGAGTTTAAAAAAAATTATACAAAGGATTCTAAAGATAATTTTCTCCATATCATAAAAATACAACATGAACATAATCTCTAAAATTTCAACATGGTATGCTCTAAATTACCTTTTATATTACTTTTTTGCTTTTCTCGGATAAGAATGCCTTTTTTAAATCAAAATCTCTGTCTCTCTCTCACAAACACATACACACTTCTACTACTTCTGAAATTGGGATTGGAATAAGCTGAGACTATTAATTTAGTAATATCCTTACCAAGTTTTATCTTTATCTATTGTAAATCATAGATATTCATTAGCATCCATGTTGAGGATTTTAACATAGGCATGCATTATAATATTAACCATCTACAGACAGAATCAATGCTTGTATGTTTATACATTTTTTTAGCAAATATAGTAATTGTATGTTTAGCATGTTGTATGAATACAGCCTCTTTTATTTTGAATCTTATTCTTTTTAAGAATTTTGCTTATGAGAAAAGGAAGTGAAATTTAAAGTAATTAAATTATTAGTTTTTATGATTATAATTTGAGTATTATGATTCATTTCAAAGTTCTGTAAATAACTTTGGAATCTTGTTTTTTAATGCATATTATATTTCTTATTTTGTAGAAAATTGCCTCAATTATTATATGCAAAAATTTTTAACCTGTAATTCTTCACCTGTAATTCTGCTTAAAAAAATATGTTCAATATTCTGATAACAAACAGTTGTCCACAAATTATCTTTCAATTTAAATAATTTTAAAACTTGCTAGACAATAATAAATAATTCTTAAATATGGACAAAGTAACTCGTAACATTTTGTTTCCTTACTCTTATATACACATGGAACTTGAGTAGCACAGACAACGTCCAGTTGATATTCAATTTCTTTCAGTTTACCCTCCTGCGCCTGCATGGACACATTTTCAAATACTTTGGGAATGTATTTTTCAAGTCCTGTTGATTTGTAATTCATTCATTTACCAAGTTTGTATAGTTGGTATGATGGTTCCTGTCTGTGCTGTGTACACAACTTTCATTGCATTTTGATATTGGATTTTATATGAGCCAGACTATACAGTGAACTTTTTTCTATTGAATACTCATTTTGCATCAGATTTGCATTGTTTGAGGAGGGTGACTTTATGAGCTACCTTATCACAAATCATTTGTTATTATCTATTATAGTTTTTAAGTTATTAGCATCTAAAGTTATGAAAATAATTGTTGGGCATTCTATAAACCCTTGGGATATGCTTATATTATAATAATATTTTTGCAGCAAATGGAGACAGCTCAAAGTGTAATGATGGCTGGGAAAAGAAATAGTATTGAATCATTGGAAAAAAGAAGTCGAAATCTCTCTGGCCCTCCTGCAAAAATATCAGATCGTTTCAAGACTGTTGACAAAGAGCATTCAGATGCTATAGTTAATTTTCTTTTACGCATGGCTTGCCAGGTATGCCAGTGTTATTTTATTACTGGAGTGTCAGTAACTCTTTATATTCTTATGTAATACACAAAATAATACCAACATGAATGGTTTCCCCAAAACTTTTTCATGTACTCTCTAATAAACTAAAGTATAATCTCCTTTCCCACTGTATATAATTATGGTTCTTGAGCAAGGCATGAATGTTGCCAGTGCTCATATTTTTATTTTCAATAATAAGTTATGTGCTTTGAATATAATAAAAAAAATTATACATCTGTATTTACTGCTTGGCAAACAAATAGACAAATAGTTATGAAAGATCAATCTTTGGTAATTAATTGCTGACATGCAGTTAATACATTAATACTAAAAAATTGTATATATATATATATATATATATATATATATATATTGAATGCCTTTTTTTTTCAACTAGTTGAAACCAAAATTGGACATGTTATCAAAATACTTATCTTGTAACATATGCAATTGTAATTGCAAGTGTATATTCAAGTCCTTGCATTTTTAATGTATGAGAAAGTATAGATTAAAAAATGCTCAACTCTTTGAAAGCTTTGGTTCAAAATTTGATAAGAATCTACAGATCTACTACTTTGAAGCAAATATCAGTCAAATTGTTACATTTTTGAGTTATCATATTTTCATGTGTGCAGAAGTACAGATCAATAGTTGGGAACTCCTGGACAATTTTGTTTTACATTTTAAATGATAAAACTGTAATAATTTTTCATTACCTATCTCTTTTATTATTTTTAATTATCATGATCACTTGTACTCGGACAGTTAGGCAGACAAACTAATTCAAGATTTGATATTATTCCAACCAATTTAATACAGAATTTTATTAATCTAGCTTAAAGCATTTTTTATTTATCCTGTTCGCAGAGAGATAGTCAGAGCAACAGACAGATATGTTCACGAAAATGTGTTTTTAACATTCTTAAAAAGCTGAAACGATATAAATCAAAAACTTGACTTTTAATTGTTTGATTGTTATTATATTTTTTCTGTATATACTTGTGTATGAGAAAGTAGAAATTGTTAAAAACTGTAAAATTTGCTTGCAAAATGCAGTCGCATAGCTTTATAGTTGCACTAAAAGTAAATAAAATGCAAAAGTTAATAAGAAGAATTAAGAAAATTTTGGTTTATCCCCTGTTTTATGAAAAACCTTCTTAATTGGCTTGCATTATCTCATTCTTAAACGTAATGAATATTTTGTCTTCTGACGTATGTAATATTGCTGTTGTATAATTAGTAACTGCAAAAGAATATTGTTCATCAGTTATTGTTTTAAATATCACCATTAAGACTTTTATTTCTATATGAAAGTTAAGAAACCATTAATATATATAATACTGTTTAGTTGATTGAATGAATAACATAAAGATGCATTATCATAGCAAACAGCCTTTATATATTAATTCGATTTTCATAAGTGTAACATGTTCCAATGCAGCTTAATAACCAAGCTATATATATATTCATAAATGGCTCAATTCACTTTGACGTTATTCCTTATGAAATGGTTATTTTCCATAATTTTAAATACATCATTATGAAAAAAGATGTAAAATTTTTGGTAATATTTAGCTTTTTTTAAAAACTTTTATCTATTTGATGAGAATCATTTTATACATTCTTTGCAGGTTAATGAATCTTCTTCGAGTAGTGGGACCACAGGTGAAATGTTATCTCGAAGGTGTGTGGCACTTTTAAAAAGTGCTTTGAAACCAGACGTATGGCCAAATGCAGAAATTAAACTTGGGTGGTCTGATAAGTTACTGTGTACTGTAAAGGTATGCTAATGGAAATCAAATAGTTCTTATGTAACTTATTTTTATTTAATCATAGTTTTAAAATTTTCAAATGCTAAATCTAAATAAATCCAGATTTCTTTTCTGTTTGCCCATTTCAAACTAATAGAAAGAAACTAATCTTTTATTGAGTTGATTTTGTTTTAAAAAAATATAATGGTTTCATAAATTTTATTTTAAATGGAAGACACATGGCACATTTCTGGAAAGATGCAGATTTTAGTACTTTCAGAGTCGGAATTTTATCATTTTTGAAATGTTTTAATTTTCTTTTATGTATTAATTCTATAGTATGTTTAATATTTCAACCATTTTTTTTGTATAAATTTATTCATTTCATTATTCAATTCATCTTATTTTATTTCTCAATACTTATGTTAGTAAAATTCAATGTTTCCTAAAGTTTTTTTTTTTTTCTGTTCTTGTTGATAGTGTTGATGTTATTTGATTTTTGAAAATCGCATTTTATTTTAATGAAGTGGTTAGTTGTTAATACATATTTTTCTTGTTGAAACATAATATCTGTATATAAACATTAAAAAATAGCATAATGCAATACATTTGTATCTTATGGTTTGAAGTCAAAATATTTTTTCATGAAAATTGTGTAAAAGATGCTTCCAAAAGCTTCATTACATTGTTTCTGAAATTATTAGGATTAAAATATTTATATACACACTTTTGTAAATGGGGGAAATTTAATACTCCTATGGGGAAAATCTGAGTCAGTGTTCAAAAGATCAGAGAACTCGCTAAACAGTAACTGCTTTATTCTGCAAAAAAAGACAGCAAAATGTATACTAAAACAGTACTTGCCAAAATCAGCAACACATAACCTGCAAATCTTTATTAAAAACTAAAGTACAGAGCTCTTAATAATAACTTGTTGGAGATTAACACTCTAAAGAAAGATCTTGCTCTGCTAATTCTCTCCTATGTAAACTTCCATTTTTATAGCTCCTATGACAAGGCATCAAATATTCTAAAAGAAGCTAAGAATCTTGAAACCTGATGGCAATATTGTCAAAATTCCTGGATTCTCAAAATATTTCACTTTTGTCACCTAGACTAGGCAGCATTGTTAGCCAGACATTCCTTTTGTGCCTTTTAAAGCTATCTGTAAAGCTATCTTTCTTACATTGAGATTAATTGTACAAGGAAGCAACACTGCAGACTTGTAACAACTTTGATTTTAAGCAATAGTGAAAGAAAGGCTTTGGTTGTAATTCGAATCTATTGAATTGTATTTAAATTGATATTTATAAAAAGGAATAAAAATTTCCTGAAAGAAAATGTGCAGATCATGTATATAGATCAGATTATACAGTAAAACTTCAATTATCCAGATAATTGGATAAGTTAATAAAAAAAGTTATTTCTAGGACAGAAGGGGGGGGGGTAAATTTACTCATGATGTGGTAATTTAATGATTACAAGAACAATGTATTAAAAAATACTGTATTAAAATATCACTGCTTTGCTGTTTCACGTAGTTGTCTTTACACAATTTTGCTACTAAATATTTTGTTTCGAAATATCTTTTCTTGTCTCTCCCATGACTATCAGATAAAATTTATTTTTTCTTTACTTTTCTAAGTAATAAAAAGGTCTAATTGATTTAAAAAATAATTTAATTTTATGGCTACATTTTTAATTTGCAAGTTTTTGTTTTATGATCTATAATAAATTATTACTTGCAACTAAGTTTCATACTATAAATTTTACAAGATTTATTCATTTAATATGAAACATTTGGTAAAAATTATTTAATCATAAAATAGTAAAAATTTAATTTCCCATTATCTTTTAATTGTATGCTTTCCTTAATTTTATTATGTTGGCCAACAAATTTTCCTCCATTATTAATCTTATTTAATACCAGATACCCTTGGCAACCAGTTGATTCATAAAGATTAATAGTTGCTAAAATTATCGGTTAAATATTTTGTGTAATTAGGACTTAATTGCTCCCAACAAAAAAAGGAAATTTTGATAATATATAATTTATTATTTTAAAAGCCTTACACCATTCTATTCATTGTGCTATGTATTTTCTATATCTTTATACATTTAATTATATCATTGTAGAGGGCAGCAGTATTTAATAATTTATTTAAAAAGTTAAATTAATTAAAAAATTTTATCATTCTTTCTAAAGTAACAATTTTTTCAAAAGCACACAATATTCTGAAACCACCTCAATATAAAAAAAATGAGCTAAATCGTGATTATGAATAATAGAAAAAGGGCCAGGAGGATATATTAGTAGCAGTAGTGACAGCGATTTCAGTTTCAGTTCAACAGTGAAATGTATTGTAAAACGCAGTTTTTCAAATTCTTTGATTGAAAATAAGAGGGGATTATCTTTGATTAGATCATTTTTTTTAATTTTACAATAATATAAGAATGATTTTTGTGCTAGAATTTTTTTTTTCTAAACCATCATGTAAAAATGCTATAATTTTGATTAATTTTTAATTAAATTTTAAAAACATTGCATGTATGTTTTCTCCAAAATATGTATGTACCAGGTTTAGTAATTTTTGGTCAAATGGTATCATTTGTAAAGCCTCAGCACACATAGAATGCTATGCACTTGTTTGTCTTTATTTTTAGTTGAAACTTTTAGGAAATCTTTTGTCAGTTATTAATGTTTGACATACTATATAATGTTAAATATTAATATTATATGATAACTGACTTTTTAATGTATTTGGTATTCATCTGTAAATTGTTTAACAAAAATTTATTATATTGATAATTTAGCAATATTTTTTTGTTTTTAATACAACCTACATTATAATATAACATCTTTTATTCATTTAGCAAATAATTCTGTTTAAAAAAAACTGTGTTCATATCTCATTTTATTTTTATTCATTTAAATATATTGAGTTTATTGAAATATTTATAATCTTTTTCCTTTTCATTTATCCAAAGGAAAGCGCTACTCCAAATATTGGAAATGTCTGCACTGCATTGGAACTTTTGGCCTTTTTGGTTAGTAATTTAAGAAAAGAAGCAATTTTGGCGACTTTTAAACAGCTTCAACGGGGTCTTGCTGCCTGTTTGTCATGTAGCCATATTAAGGTAAAGTTTTGAAAGTTATATAAAGTGTATATAAATTTTCATTCATTTTTGTCTTTTCACCATTTTTACCTTCAAAATATTTGCAAAATTATAATTCTAAGTATATCAATAATGTCATTTTTTAAAAATAGCCATTTTCTTTCTTTTCTAACGAATTAAAGCAAATGCTCTTATTTTAATAAAATAGAAATGTATTTTGTTCCAAATAGTTTCATGCAATGATACAAATTGATGGAATTAATAAATTTGAAGGGATAGTGTTAAAATGAAATTATAGCAGATGCCTTTTATTGTGATCATTTCAGAACTTAAAAATTTTGATAACATTAACTGATTGGTAACAATTGACTAACTTTATAAAATCAACTATATATATATATATATATATATATATATATTATATCTGGGAAAAGAAAAAACACAACCCATGCTGTTTATAATCTGTTTTCAAAAACAATAAAAATGATTATTGCTTATTGATCATTATTCTGCAATGGCTCATTTATGTATTGTCCGTACTTGTTTGTAAATTGTTTTTTTTTTAAATTTGTTGAACAATGCTACATACTTGGTTTCAAAATAGCAAGTGTTTGACTCATTCCAGTATTCATTGGTGTGTGTACTTCGACTCATTATCCTCAACAGAAGCGCCAACATTTATTAATTTTTATTATTAACAAAAAGCTGATGATTTTTTAAAACTTTGCAAATATAGACTTTGCCAATTATCAAGTTTGTTACAGTGTAGTGTTAACTTGTTTTAGGTAAACTTTCATGTTTGTTCAATTTTATCTGTAAAATTCAAATCAAATTTTTAAAAAATCATTTTGTTATTGTAATTCAGTTGTAGGGGACAGTGATTTATGGCTGATCAACAACTTTCAAAACCAAATTTGACATCTTGGTTATCCCTTTAAATCAATCTTCACCTCTCTTGCTCAGAAGTAAAATATGAATCACATTGCTTGATAAGATGCCTCTCAGATGTTTTCTAACAGTGGGGCAAAAAATTCCACAATCATCAATAATTAATAATCGATTATTAACTTCAAAACTTATAACATTAAACATTGTAAAGATATATTTTTGTGTGCATTTTGATATGCAACTTGGGGATCAGACAATTCTGATAATATAAAATGAATGATAGAATTAACTATGATCCCATTTATTAGTATTCATCATTTTTCTTGAAATAGATCAGTATAATTTTCAGTATTTAGAATTCTTTAATAAATTTTATGAAATATATATATTTTTAGTTTATATTTCTTATTTATATATTTTGCTTGTTTTATTTCAATTGGGCATAAAATTAAGTGAGATTTTTAAAGAGATGCAATGCATTGTAATAGATATTATTTTTTTTTCATTTTTTTTAATTTTAAAGCTTTGAAAATGAGCCTATGAAACCATTGTAATCTTCAATTTCATTCACCAATTTCACTTCAATTTCATTCATGCATTACAGTGCTCAACTTTACAATCTGCAAAATATGAAGTTAACATTTTTAACATTCTTATATAGATATTAATTATCATAAATATGATAAATGTTACTGCTTAAGTAAAAATTAGTAGTGTTGCACCATTTGTATTTCCATCAAATTGAAATTTTCAACATAATAATCTGAAATCTTGAAATGTATATTAAAGTAGTTTATCTAATCTACTGCTCATTAGAACTGCCTTTGATTAACATTATCATATAAGAAATTCTATTTGGTGATAACTGGAAACTTTATTGAATTTTATCGTATCCTAATATGAATTTCATCCACTTGCCAGCTAGTTCTCTTTTTAAAAGTTCTGTATCATGGTATTTTTAGTGAATAATTTAGCCAGTCTGATTTTTTAAAAATCTGTTTGCGCAATTGTTATTTTTCAGGTTATAAAATCTGTGCACAGTTTGTTGACACGTCTGATGAATATTTTTCCTACTGAACCTACAAATTCTAATGTGGCCTCTAAATATGAAGAATTAGAAGGCCTTTATAGTGTCATCAGCAATTGTATAATGGAAGGGCTTACAACATATGAGAAGTATGTGCATCATATTTACACATTTGATGTAGATATTTTTTGTTTGTCCCCCCCCCTTTGCATTTTGTTTCTGCATTTTCCTTTCAAGTTTAGCATCCATATATTCCATTTACACTGAAAATGCAGAGCAAGATGGTACAATTGTCAAAGTAATTATTGACTTATCTGTATTTAATTTTATCTTTAAAAGAATAAGCCATTACATGTACATTTACGTGTGTGTGTTGTAGTTATTAACTTTATTAAACTTATTTATGATTAAAGAATTGAAGTACATTTTTTTGTATATCAAATCTAAACATACAATTTTAATTAAAATTGATTAAAATTTAACTGAAAATTAATTTTTTTTTCTTGTGAGAATTATTGTTAATATTATTTGAATTGTATCCTCTGAAATTACAATATTACTTGCTGTACATCTTGTTTTTATTGGGAAATAAACTTGATGATTTGATAATTTTGTAAAATATTTCAGGATTATACTATTTGATTTCATTTTAACATTCTTTTAAGCAATTGCATGATTAAATTGACACATTTTTTTTTTTTTTTAAAATCAGTACTTAAATAACGTACCATGACTATTCTCCCCGTATTAGTAAGCCTATTAACCTATTAATTGTGGTTTTTTTTAATAATGATGTATTAAAATATCTTTTTAGATTTAAAATTAATTTAAGAAAATAAATTTACTCTTGATGAAATTTTATTAATTAGTTAATAATTATCTATCATTATGCCTGTGGTCTAGTCTTGCAATCAGCAGCTACCATCTCTCAATTCACAACATTTACTTTTTAATATTTTAAATAATAATTAATAGAACAGCCTATAAAATGATAAATTTCATATTATTGATAGGCTACATCTTTTAACAATATATTTGACAATAAATTCATATTTTTATTTTAATGAATAGAATATGATATAAACACTTAAAAAAATCATAGATTTTTGGATTCTATGTTATTGCACTTTTTTTTTAAACCTTTTCATAAGAAATGTATTGTAAAGTATTGTTTTTGAGATTTGTGCCAAAAATGTAATGGTGAGTGAGTGACTATTCATAACATGTTGAGATGTTACAAGATTTATATGAAATGAAATTTATGTTGTGAATTATGATATATGAAATGAAAACCAATTCAGTAGTTGGAATTATTGAATTAGTTGTTTGGTTTGGCCAGTTATTTAAAATATGGATATTAAAAAATAATTAAGATCCATTCTATGGTTCGCGATAAATTGAAACAACTGGATATTTTATTCATAGAAAAATATGACAAAAACATATTTTATACTTCTTTTAATGTTAGGAGCTATATTTATCTATTGGAAATTAAAAATTGAAATAAATTAAGAAAATTGAAATAATGAGGTGTGATAATCAATATATTATTTTGTGTAGTTATTGAGCTCTAATATTAGCAGATGCAGCTGATAAAATAACCTTCATAGAAAAACACATATGTTCATATATATAACATTAGAATAGCATGATCAGAATTTTGTTCACAGATTACTCATGTTGTATAGGAACTAAAAAAGATAATAAAAGATAAATATCAGTATTTGTATTATATAGTGGCCTTGAATTTTGACCAAACAACTAAGATATATCATCAAATTGGTTCATCATGTGTAATAGAGCTTGGTCCTCTTGATGTAATCCGACAATCAACAAGTAAATCGTGGAGCCACTGTAACACACAAGTACTAAAATATGCTTAGTTGTAAATTTGATTTTAATATTTTTATTCATTATAATTTTCTAGGTCACCCGTAGCTTCTCCACAGTCACTATATCCTACTCTGATGTATTTGAAGTCTGCTATCCTGAGTAATCCTTGTTACATAGACAGACTGATTTCAATATTTATGCGTGTGCTGCAGAAAATGACAAAGGAACACCTAACACCACCTCCTGATGATGGTAAATTTTTTCAAGACATTTTTTCCCCTATCTCTCCTATTTTGTGTTTGTAGAAAAGGAATTTTGCAATTGAGTTTTAATTTAATTGCCATTCCTGAATCTCTGAATTCTAGATTAAAACATTCTATCCGGCGGCACTGGGCACACTCAACTTGCTCCCAGAACCCACACTCTTTTTAATGCTCTAGAAGCGTGCTTGGTAATCAATAGGGTGCATATATGCCCATTTTTAATTTGCATTAGGCATTATATTTACATAAAGTATTCTTAAATATTACTATATATTTTATGCATCTATTTATTATGTAAGAGTTTTTGCATTTTAAAAATTGTTTCCTTACAAATTAAAACACAAACTTTAAAATAACCAAATATACAATAATAAACATTATCAGGTTCTGTAAGCGATTTTCACTGATCTTCCTATGTACTGGCTATGCTGACTGAATGTTTCCACATGCCTGGATTGTCGACTTTCAGTTATTTTGCTAATCATTTGTCATAAGAATGCATACGGATTCGTTGCCTTCGTAACGTAGCAAAAATATTTGCCTCTGGTCGGTTATGCATCGATTCAGACGAAAAACATGAAAACGAAATGTCTCGTGACCCGGCCACAACGTTTGGTCTGCTAAAAGCAAGAAATCTTGTGATGATTGTGTTAAGATTAGGTCATTGGGCTTTATTATATCATACAGATTGGCATTTATACTCAATTGTATCTAATATAGCTAGTAACTTATTCTTATATCATCCAAATGAAAGCTGGTACTCAAAAGGTATTGGTTCTCATGTTTATACGGATATGAATATGATTCTATGTTGGGATTTTACTTCTTAGTAAGAGATATCGATGATATGCTATTGACCTTAGTTTTGACTGTGTTTGATGGATGCATCAAAAGAGAAATGGGAAAGCTTTTCTGAAGAGAAACTGCCAATTTTTCAGTATTATACATGCCATTATGTATGGTCAAGAGCATTATTACCTGTGTATAAAATATATGCAGTTAAAAAAACATGTCTAAGCAGAACAATCAACCAGGCTATATAATCCTAAAACTTTATACTAGATTGATATAGTATCAACCATTTGAAAATGAGTAAGGTTGAAGAGATTGCCATTTTGGCTTCAGTTCAGTTCAAAAATTAATACTGATACATCTGGCTTGTATTTGTTTTGTATACCTGATATATACCTGATCCAAGCATCATGCTACATTATAACATAATGTGTTAATAATTTTGGAGCTAAATTGTTACTCAATGCTCAATTTTATAATAATTATGATAGTGAATTTTAAAGGGAATAAAAGACTGAGAAATAGATAATAGTAAAAAGGATTTTTTAAAGCACACTTTTAATAATGTGTTAAATTCTAAATAAATAAATAATAATAGTAAGAAATAAAATGAAAGCAAAAGCAATAAGAACTTTCTGTAATGAAAAACTTATTATAAGATGGTTGCAATGAATAATAAAAGAGAAAAAAATTCTTTAACATGTGTTAAAAATTAAAATGCAGTACGAATATTAAATACAGTATGAATATCAATTTTTGTCTTGATCAGCTGTTTGATATTTTTTTCTCTATATTTCAATTTATTAATTATGATGTACCTTATTTAAAATTTTATTACCAGAAGATGTGTTTGTCTACATGGGCCATTATCATTTTAACAGTATCTCGGGCCTAATTTATTATCTGTTGATTCTGTCTCGCTCTCCATCATACTTTTCACAGACAAAATGAGCAGGAATATTTTCAGATGTGCTCTGTATTACAGATTCAATACTGAAAATTTCCATGCTGATCTTATGATAATTAAATTTTAATTGAGATTATTACTCTAATTCATAAACTTTCAAGATGGAAGGTTTTGTAATCTGAAGTTTTGTAATTTTTAAATGAATTTCAAGTGTGTTATATCAGCTTGTTAAAAGTAGCAGTCAGTTAGTATAATATTTAATACTCATCTTTCATTATTCAGCTAGATATCATTTCAAAATACTTCTTTTATGTATGTTTTCATATATTGAAATCAGAAAATGAAACTAATAATAAATTTTGTTTTCTTTTAAAAATGATTTAATCGTAATTGAATGCTTTTCAATTTCTCGAAAATTGAGACGCCTTTTTTAATTAATTTAGCTTCAATTTCTGTTTTGCTGCATTAACATTTGACCAAAAGAAATCGCTTCATTTCAAAAATGCATTATTTTTCCGTTTATGACAAGGTTGAACATAATTGTAAAAGGTGGAAAGAAATTAAATATTTGAATAAATAGGAAAATCTTTTTAACTTCATCTTTGCATAATCATATCGGTATAGATTTTTATTATTTTGTTGCTTTTTGTGAATATTATCTTGTTTGTTTTCATTAATTTGGATATACATAATTATTTTTGTGTGCATAAGTTATGTCTATAAATAAGTTTAAAAAAAGATTTAGTCTATTAGAATTATTCGCTTTAGTCCTATTTTCAATTAATGTTTTAATTCTCATTCTAAATATGTAAAATATTAATAAATCCATCTATAATGAATAACAAAATTAACTTTTTATATTTACTTCAAGGAAAAAATATACCAGCAATATAATTAACTTAATTAAATTATTCATTTGTTTCTTTTATCTTCTACAGTTGGCACTGACACCCTTATCCTCTGCCTTGACTTTGTCAAAAATAGAGTTGGTGTAATGGGCTCAGATATGCGAAAAATTTACATTGGTTCCATTCTCTGCAGTTTGATTGAGAAATCTCATGATGTAAAAGTTCTAAAAGCTATCACAAAGATGGTTGAGGAATGGATTAAAAGCAAATCTACTATTGCTGTAAATCAAGGACCTAACGTGAAGGAGAAATCCATTCTCCTGGTAAAAATGATGCAGTTCATTGAGAAGCGGTTCCCAAATGATTTGGATCTGAATGGCCAATTCTTAGAACTTGTACATTATGTTTATAAGTAAGTATTTTTAAAAAATGGAAAGATCTGAATTTTTTACCATCCGTAATATTTTTCTTGAAAACTGAAATTGATTGCATAATCTAAATAAAGAGTTTCAAGTTTATTAAATTTCATTTAATATAAAAAGAGAATCTAATATATATACTATTATTAGGACATTTTCCAATCCAAAATTCTAACAATGTCCAAAGAATGAAATGATTTGAATTTATATCATTCAGTTACATTTGCAAATAAAATTTTTACATTATAATAATATATATGGTATGGCCAATGTGAATAATCGGTTATTATTAGTACTAACAGTGGCATTATTAGTAATAACCAAACCGGTTAGTATTTTTGACCATAACATATATATTGATATTAATCAGTGGTATTAATGTATAGTAATATTTAAAATTAGAGATGTTATTCTTCAGCATATGCACAGTTTTCCACCTTTTATGGATTTCACATTTTTTCTACTTTTTAAGAAATTTGTAGTTCAATTGAATAATTAACTTAATGATAAAATAAACAGAAATTTAGCAGCAAACTACTGACAAACAATTAAGTCCAAAAGGAAAGCTAGTGTCAAAGGAAATACAAAGAGAATATCTGCCAAAGTTTCCAAGTTGTAAAGAAATATTCATTAAAAAAAATGAAATCCTAGGTGTCAAAAATTTCTTCCATAAGGACTAATTTAACTGATGCTCAAAAGCAGATTATGAAATGCCTGTTCAGTCATTTAAATGAAAGACCTGTATGAAAAAAAGTCAGCAATGTGTCCAGATGTGACATAAAAGTCCATAGACCATTAAAGAAATATTTGCTATAATAAACTAGTGATGTATATATTTACAATAAATTACTGGATTTCCCTCATATTTATTGTCCCATATAAATATAAATTTGTCCCAGATGATGTACTTTTTAAAGTGTCTTTGGAAAAAAATCATATGCTATTGATTTCTTATTTAAATGAATATAAAAGCCAGTTGGGCTACAGTGTTTGATAATATTTTTCTGTACAATGATGATTTAATTCATATTTTTTGCATGTTTCGTGACACTTTTTGGATGTTCACTTTTTTTGCATTTTGATCAATCACATCTTTATAAAATTTATTTTAATGAACATTAGTCTAATGACGAACATTTTCCCATTGCAATTAAATTTGACTTTTGAGGAATTTATGATCATTAATTTCAGGCATAAGTTAAATTTAAATTGCAGTCATATCCTGTACATATTTTTATTAGTTTTGCAAAATTATAATCTATATAAAGACATTGGGAAATTTTATCACTTCATTGGCAGAAAATATATTCATACTTTTATTTCAACCAAGAGTTGTACAAGTTATCTATTTCAAACTCATTCTCTGTCACGTGTAATATATTAAAGCTGATCTCTTTCATAAGCTGAAACATTATTTAGTATAATATAAGGATGTGGCTCTGTCCTATATGTCACTGTTCTATATAAGTTCTAATTTACAATTATTATTTTGTATTCATTTAATTTTTTTTATGAGATAACTGTACCTCAAAGAGAGATGAAATGTACCGATAGTGGCACATACACAAAAAATTATACTTGTAAAATAAATATTGGATCAAAGGGACAGATATTTCAGATATTTATTTCGCTCAATTTAGCCAAAGTAAATTATAGACAGTGTTTTAACATTCATCTAATAGAAATCCAAGAGCTCATTCGAATTCCCAATGAATTGGATTAGATACATCACAATGAATTGCTTTCCCTATCGTATTTTTAAACTTCATTAACCTATAATTACCAAAAATTTTAATAATGCATTCACTTAAAAATCAGCATTTGCTAGTGCTGTTTATATGATCGCATCATTAGCCTTGAGTATATTAATGTGTGAAGAGTTCCAAAATAAGGAATGTTTCATCTTATGCAGCAGGAGGGGGGGGGGGATTCTTAAATTTAAAAAAGTGTCAACTTTCTCTAAACTACTTTATGTTTACTTTTAATATGGATGAGCCATTATTAACATATTAATGTTTTCCTTCTTGACAATTATAAAATTAATGGTTTTTCCCTTATTCTCATTTTTTCTAGGGATGAATCTCTTAAAGGCACTGAACTGACTTCTAAGTTAGAACCAGCATTTATGGCTGGATTGCGATGTGTGCAGCCACAGATCAGAGCAAAGTTCTTTGAAGTGTTTGATAACAGCATTAGACGCCGCCTTCATGATCGCTTATTATACATTTTATGTTCTCAGAATTGGGAGAATATTGGTCAGCATTTTTGGATTAAACAATGCATAGAATTGCTACTGGTAACAGCCGTCGATGGCGCTACCGTTCAATGCTCTACACCTACAGTAATGCTGCCTTCCATGACATCTGTGTATGAACAGGCAGATTCTCAAGAAAAGGCTAACTTCTCTATGGCTGCATTAAATATCCAAGGAACTGATGGAGTTCAGGTTGAAATAAAAGAAGTAAATATGGATTATTACTTTGTTTTGAATTTTTTAGTTAAAGCTTTTCTTAAATAAAAATGATTAAGTCTCGATTTTTATACTCAATTTAAAATCATTATCTGCTTTGATTCTACTGCCTACCTTATATAGATTTCTTCTGATGAAAAATTCAAATAGAAGATTTCAAACATTTTCTTTAATTAATATTTCCAATTTAGCGAAATATATCCAAATTCGCTAAATAAAGACTTTTCCCAAAAATGCTACTAAAATTTGATGCTTAATTGAATCCTATCTTAATCAGGAGATTTTTCACCCTGATATTTAACATTTGACTTATTTACATATATTTAAACAACTTTTAAACTTCATGATAATGAGTATTCAGGTAGATTCTATTTTACTGTCTTTTAATAAAGCAGCATGACTAGTGAGGCCATTTAATTGCCTTTGATGTACATTACATATTATGAAATACAAGGTACATCGCAATCCCTTTCGAAATTTCCCTTTCCATTTTAGAACAGGTTTAGAACTTAGAGGTTTAGTGGATTAAAAACTGTCTTACTTTAGCTTAACTTCTTAATGCTTGATGAGACTTTTTAACCCATTTGAATTAGTTAACATTTATTATAATATGCAGTGCAATATTTTATTAAGTGCAGTTAGCAAATTTTTTGAAATGACAACATGTGCATAAATATTGTATATATATAGCAGTTCAATATGCTCTTTTTATATACTATTATTTCAAATAATGCTAATTGGTTGCTTCCTTTCCTTGCTTTTTCCACACCTTAAAATCATTTTGCATTATAACTACCACATGAGTGTTATTCGTGCATTTCCTTGTATTTTCAATATATGTACAGAGATAGGGAATTTTTTGTCCAGTTTTGAGTAGCAACTTTGGTTAATGTAGAAGCATGATTGAAATATTAAAGCCATGATATTTTTTTAAATTGAAAGAAAGTAAATTATTTATAACTTTGGTATTATTCTGTGCTTCTTGTACTCTAGTAAAGTTGTAGTCCTGTATAACTCCATACAAGATTGGAACTTTCAATTTAATTAACTTTTTTAGAATGAATGTTTTTTAATTCTCTCCTCAAAAAAATCTCTTGAAACAAGGCAGTAATGCCTTGAAGTGTACAGTTCAGTCATAATCTCATGACTTTCTGAAATTAAATATGTGAACCCATGAAAAAAATCTATTTTTATTATAATTAAGATTTTCTTAATTTTTAAAGAATATATTAAAAATTAAGAATTTTCTAAGTAGAATTTTTTTTTTTTCAATTGCATTGCAAATTGACATGTTAGTAGAGCATATCTAAGCAAATATTTAGATATTATGGTATGTTGTATTTTACTTTTCTGTAAGCATGTTTTTAACTATTTTAAATTTTTAGTAAAATCAATTTTTTTTCTTTTTATTATTACAGGAAGAAATAGATATTGAACTGCCTTCCACCGATGATCCAAATGTAAAAGCATCCATGGGAAGTCCTGCTACAGGTCAAAATATTCTAGATCCTAAACAAAATGTACAAGCATTGATTTCAAAGCAGCTCAAGTTTCTGGAGACTGTAGGCCAAATGAAAACCGTCCATTTTCTCAATGCTACTGCACAGCTCTGTCACTTGGATACGAATTTAGCTCAGTACTTGTGGCTTCAGCTATTCCCTCGACTCTGGAAAATCTTTAGTGAAAAACAACAGGGAGTAAGTTTTTTTTTTTTTTTTTTTTGTCCCTCTCTCCTTTGGAGCTTTGTGATTTTCAAGTTCTTTAACTTCATTGGTCATTAATTGTAAAGTAGGATTTTTAGTTCCACTTTTATGTTATAGTATACTAGTTGCCTTTGGCGACCAATCGTTTTGCCAATCTTAATGTTCGTTAAAATTTTAATAATTAAATATTTTATGCAATTCCTTCTTTAATAGCTTCTTCATCAAAATATTTTAAAACTTCAAATTTTGATAGTCGTATAATTCACTCATAATATTATAAAAGCTTTCAGTCATATGTATCTCTCTAATTTTTTGTTAGCTCTCGTAGAATTTATGCTTTAAATTAAAGTGGAAAGGATTAATCTGCAATCAATATAATAATATTTTTTACAGAAACAAAGCATTTTTTTAATAATATGATTATTGAAAACAGAGTCACTGAGCGTTTAAACTTTATGGGCACTACAGAATGTCTTAATTTATGTAATATCACAAGAATTTGTCAACAAAATTTTCTCAGGTTCATCTTGAGCAGATTGATTAATTAACAATGTTTAATTTTAAATACATCAAACACTAAGAAAATAAACAGAATCGTTTAAAATAATTGGCCAAGTCTGCATCCGTTGATAATAGTTGTCAACAATCGGAACACAATGCGCATGCATGAATTTTTAACGCCACTTGGTAACACAAATGCGTGAATTTTTATACGCCAGTTGGGGTAACGCTATGCAGATTAAAATTTTTTAATTTCCTTTATTCTGCTTTATTTTATACTTCAGAATGAATCTGAAAGATCAATTAATTAACAATGTTTAATTTTAAATGCATCAAACATTAAGAAAATAAACAGAATCCTTTGAAATAATCGGTCGAAAAATATTAAGCCTAACCACATTAGCGTGGGAAAATAAACAATCCTTACTGATTTGACGGTTTGGAAAATGAAGATTTTTTTGGCAGGAAAGTTAGTTTTTAATTAATAATTAAAATTCTAATTAAAAATTCAAGAAAAGGGACCCTAGGTGATATTCCTGACCTCCAAGGTATACATGTACCAAATTTAATAGCTGTACATCAAACGGTCTGGCCTGTAGAGCGCCACCACATGCACTCGCACACACATTGGGCTTTTTATAAGTATATATATAAAGTTCTTTATGTGCTTTTATATGTTTATTATAATTTATTTTGCTTATTCAGTTAAATTCATGCTTTTCAGTCTTAAACCAAATAACAAGGAGTAAAAAATGCACTTAAAAAACGGCATTCATTAATATTTTACGACCTAAGAAATCAATCTGGGCAAAGAAGCTAGTGGCGTATTTATTAGTAACTTTGAAATCTAAAGTCTATCTTCTTATTAATGAAAAGTAAACATGCAATTAAACATGAATTGGTTATTTTGGAAATAAATGATAAGAATGTTGGCTTCATATGCTAACTGTTTAGTTCTGCATTGGGTACTTATTATGCAAATATTCTCCTTTTAAAGGCATGTTATTTAATTCTGTAATGCGTTGGTATAAGTTTTTACATTATTTAATATTTGTAGAATATTATATACTTTTCGATGATCTAATTTTACTTTTTCTTCTTAGGCTTTAAGCAACGAGCTTGTTGCTTTTGTCTCAAGTGGTACTCATGTAATCCAGAAAGATTGCCATCCCAGTGCCTTGGGAACTTTCATTGAAGGTGTTACTCATTGTGTTCCTCCCATTCCATTGAGGCCATTGATTCTTCAAGTAAATACTTTGTGCCACTATTTTGCCGTTACTTTTCTACTAAATTTCTGCATACTTTTTTACTATGTTACTGTGTGCTTTTTTCTACTATTGTAAGTTTTTCAGTGCAGAGTTGTAATATTTTGTGTATATTTTTTGCTATGCTTAATGCTTACAGAAAAGTATCAAAAGTTATTCTATTTTCTTTATGTATTTTTGCTTTATCACATGAAAATTTAAGCCAACACAAAATATTTTATGCACCATGCTGTACAATATATTTTGGGATGTTTAATTTACCTAAAAGCAAGATTTATTTTGTACTATTGATGTTTTGGCATGGGGTTGGAGTCTGCTGTTTTTTTCTTTTGCAAGGGTTTCTACTATGAATTTTATTTATTTTTTTTCCTTATTGTTCAGATTTATTTCAAAATAAGCAGATTTGGGATTTTGAAATGCAAAATAAAGTTTTCATTCAACAGAATATTATTTTTCGTAACTCATCCCAAAGATCTTGCTCTCCTTGTAAATCATTCATAATTTTTATATTGTTCTTTCAGCTTTAGTATCTGCATTACCAAAAATTAAATTTTACAAATTCATAATTTTTTTATAATTCCATAAATTTTTGTATTCTCAATCTCTCTCTCTCTATATATAAATTAATGTATGTTGCACTGAAATCATCATTTATTGTCATTGGGCAACAAACAAATTTAAATAAACCATCATACAAATTCCGCACTTCTTCATAACTGCATTGAATCCAACTTTTCATTTAGTTAATTAATAGATGTGCAAAATATTGTTAAAAATTTTAATGTTAAGTTAAATTTTCATTTTTCTGCTGAGCAGAATCTTCACCTTATTGTGAAAAATGAGTTTTGTAGAAATTTTTGATTTATAAATTGTATGTTATAAATACATAATTATTTTACATATTCTTAATTTCTTATTTGACAATTTTATCTGGATTCCTTTTTATTAAGAATATTTTTTTAAATATCTGTCTTTTTTTTCATGTATTGCTTTTTCTCTTTTCTGTTACATTGTTTTTAGAATCTACAATTTTATCTATAATAATCCATAAATTAACCACAATCAGCTTTTTTGTTAATGACAATTGCAGGCTTTTTTTTTTTTTGTTAAATTAAACCTAATAATATTTTTTAAACATAACTTTATGGACATAGCTTGCTTTCATATCTATTCTATTTCAAAACATTTTTATATGTGGCTATTATGTATGAATTTTGAAATTATTATGTATAATTCCAAAAACTAAGCTTTAGTAGATACTCTACATATAATCTATTGTTTAATTGGCATTGAAAACAGATTAATATATATATTTCAGCTAATATTTATTTTTTGGAAACTGGAATTATTTTAGTGTATAAATTTATGATATTGATATATTGTAAGCCTCTACTTTTTTAATGAATATCTGTTATTTCTCATTTCAGTATGAGGGTAAAGCTCACAATTTGTGGCACCGAGCTTGCTTATGCTTAGAACAGATTTGTTTGGACAAAGGCTATATCCTTCAAGCTAAATCAAGAACAAGTGCAGAAAGAACTGACATTGATGAAACTTTAGATAGTATTTCTGACATGTACTTGCAGTTAAAAGAGGAAGATCTCTGGGGAGGTCTTTGGCAGAAGCGGGCTAAATATACCGAAACATCTACAGCTATATCATTAGAACAGCAAGGATTATTTGTGCAAGCACAAGAAGCTTATGAACAAGCAGCTAACAGACATCATCAAGATATTGGAGCAGGATTTAGCCCTTCCAATCTAAATAGTGAAGCAAATTTATATTATTCACAACTTCTGAGGTATATATATATATATTCCAAAAGATTTCAAGATTTAATTTTTTTAAACTACATGTCGGTTTCTTCCCCCTTCCATAATCGTTCCTTCCTTGGCTATATTGCCTTGAAAACTAAGTATATTTTTCATAAACACTTATATACTCAATTCGATTGTATGATTTGATTAGCAGTCTGAATGTTTACAAATATTGAACTTATGAAAGTATGCTAATTTTTATTTATTGCAGAAAAAATGACATTGTTACTGAAAGTTGATCCCCCCCCCCCCAGAAAAGGGGATTGCTTCATAAAAGGGGAATAGGGAAAATACTTCACAAAATTAAATGCTAGAAAATTGTACATATCTCTACTACTAATGCAGATGAGTGTATGTTTGTGTTGGGGCTCTTTAGGTCAGATTATTTTACCTACAACTACTAAATTTGGCACGTTAAAGGGCAGAAATGTGCACTTTGGTGCAATTTTTTTAGTTTTAATTAGTATTTTAGTTAATTAAAAATTAAGCTTTATTTTGGCATTTTTACTTTGGTTACTTCTGAAAATATTAAACAAAATTGAATTTTACATGCTTTAAATTTTTTTAAAAGTTTAATGATACTAATTTTTAATAGTTCTGCAAATTTACTGCAGAACTATTAAATTAGTATCATTAAGGACTTTATAAACTGCAATTAGAGTAGAAAAATAAGTTACCAATATGGCATGTGGATTCATTAATGGACAGTTTGGGTACAGCTATTTCTAATGAGTTGAGTTCGTGCAAAATTGTCAAGCGAATAAATGAATTTTTAAAATTTATTTTTGAATCTGATTCTTTAATGCGTTTGGTAGTATAGATTTGTTATTTATCCCCTTCTCCCTTCTTTCATTGAATTTCAAGCTAATTTTTAGTAAAAAAAATTTGTTGATGTATAGAAAGTGTATATGTGGTTTCAATCTGATTGTGAACTAAATTCTAATTACTAAGCTTGTCGAGATAAACATAATTTTAATTGCAAATTTGACACTTCCTTGTGAAACTTTTGATTTCAACATTTTTGGAATCAATTTCATCTTTCTTGAGGTTGATTAGTTTTCTTTTATATGTTTATACTACAATATTTTTAATATCTCATGCAATTTTTGTATAAATGTATTCATTTTATTGTTCATTTAAACCTACTTATTTTACTTTTCATAATTTGTTTGGCATTATTTTATGAAATTCAGCATTTTTTGTTCTTAGCCTGTTATCTTATGTTGTGTGACACAATAAATGTGCTTTTGAAAAAAATAATAAATTTTTGATACTGTCATATCAATCCTATTAATCTCAAAAATATTCTCAACTCTTTAACATTTAAAAAAATAATAATGGTCCAGCTATTCTATGAATAAAACTAATCAAGTTATTACTTTTTTTATGTGTAGATGAATGATTATAAAGTTTATTATTATTTTTTATATATACATAAAACTGTGTTTAATTACAGTAAAGAATAACTTCTTGTTTCATGTATTTATTGTAAAATGTCAAAAAAAATTTATTATCTGACTTAAAAAAATACCATTATCTAAAAATAGAAGCCCTTTTCTAGTTTAGTTTTTTTAATGCATATTTTCTTCTCTTTTCTGCTTCTTTCATATTTACCTTAGCTACATTATTTAAAAACCTAATCATGGATTAGTATTTTTTAAATATCATCACAGATTAAATGTCCCTCATCATTTCAAGGAAATATGCCTCTAAGTTTAAAATCTTGTCTGTATTTAAAAAAAAAAAAAAATGTGATGTCCACTTTGGATTTTATTGTGAAATACTCTACAATATTGGTTACTCATTCATCTATAGCACTTCTTACCAGTATCTTAAATATAATGTAGTTTCAACAAATTATTGAAGGAAAGATATTTCTAATTGTTTTATTTTAAAACAAACATTATTCAAAATTATTTAATAAGCATTTATTATTAACTAAGTGAATAAGTGAAATAAAAGTCGTCATTGTGTTGTTATCATCATAACCAATGCTCATATTTATTTTTATTATGAGAAATAACTTCAGTGTCTGTTGGAAGTCCCCCCCCCCTTCCTTCCTCCAACCATGTAAAAATGCTTTCACTCTGCATTGCTTTTAGAAAAGATTCAAGTAAAGCAGTTTTTCAGAGTTTTTGTAGTTTTTACTTTATATCCATATTTCTGTAGTTGACATCTAATTTCTATAGTAACTATGGGAATTCTGTAGCCATTGGAAGGTATATTATGATTACAACTGTTGTTGTGACTTATCCCACCTGGTTGACGGTAACATCAAACCAGGTCCATGAGCCCAAACACCTTCAAACAGTGTAGCACAGCCTTGCAGTGTGCTTATTATCTCCTAATCAATGAGTCATGAGAAAAGGGCTTAAAATGCAGCTTTAAGACATCAAGGACACAGAGGCACCAAAGGCTCAAGTCTGACTTTGAATCAGTGCCTGCATTGCATTTAGCTGAGCATAATAGAATGGCCTTCACACCTTGGGTGACCTACGAGGAGAATACTCTCCTGACGTACTTAGCCCATTCCGACCAGGAACACTCTCCCACTGTGATGAAGCAGCAATGCAGAACTTTAGGCGAGTGATTACAACTCATTTAAGCTGTGCCTTTACATCAAATCAAATTATTTTACACACACACATAACTGATATTCTTTGAAACATTTATGAATTGCACTGATCTATTTAAATATTTTTCATAGGTGTATGAAAGAATTGAATGATTGGTCTGGCATTCTCAGTATAGGAATAACATCTAATGACCCTAACCTCATTATGGAATCTGCATGGCGGCAGCAACCAAATTGGAGTACAATGAAAGAAGCCATTGAGAGAGTAAGGACCAAATGGGGTGAAACCCAATGTTTGTTTAATTATTAATATTTTAAGTTTACTTGTTGTATGAAATCAATAGAAAATTGGCATGAGTGTACCAATGCTTTAAAAATTAATTCATCAGTTATCTATATGCATAGTTTCCAGATATTTTTTTTTCAAGCTGAAGTTATTCAATTCATATCACATGATACCATCGGAAGGGATAAATGATGCCCTTAAGAAATACAAATTTCAAAGGCTTATTTTACATATTGAAAATAAGGGGGGGGGGGTTCCCCATAAATATCAGTTTCATACTTTTATAAGCAGTTCTTAAGTAACAAATAGCATGAGAAGCTGAAATGGCAAGACATTTAATTGCCTTTCACTATCAAGAGAGTTGGTATCAGTAGTTCACATCTAAAAAAATTTTGGTACTTGTATATGAACTGCATGACATCAGTGACCTTTTAGCTTAACTACATGCCATTGGAGAACTTTATAATGAATAGCACTTTGTATTCAAACATTGCTAGTAGACTAATAAGATATCTTTGGTGGTTTGGGGGAGACATTTATTTGGTTGCAATAAGTCCCACACCTTTGAATTATTTTGATCATTAATTGCTGGCATGTGATTAATACACTAGTATGAAAACTTCACAACTGTACATTATTAATGTTACAGAACTTTTCATTCTTATTCTTATTACTAACCTGAAATAAATTACCTTTATAAATTATTTGCTGATTCCTCTTTGCCTTTGTAGTTCTGTTTATAGTACAAAATATTGTATTCTTTTAATGCAGTTATGGTGCATTGTAAAGGGCTTGAAATTATCTTAGATTCTATAAATGTTCTTTTGGGGGGTGTGAGAGAGAGAGAGAGGATAAGAAACAATTTAATTTTAAATTCTTATATTATCTTAACATTAACAATAATTTATTCAAGATGCAAAAAACAATAATTGCTTTCTACCAAAATATACAATATTTTATCTTCCAAGTTTATAAAGATTTTTTTTTAAAAAATCCACTTCTCTCTACATATAATCATGAAGTATTTCTACTTAGTTGTGACAGTACTTTTCTTACCCCTCCCTCCCAGCTTGAACTGCTTGTCCTGATATAAATAGAAATAGAAAAAAGATTTAATTAAATTGGGTGTATTAATATATTTATTTGCAAACATAAAAAAAATGCTGCAGTCAATGAGAAAATGTTAAAGTGGAGACATAAAAGTAGCATAATGTTTTATATATTATTTTCAAAATGGGAAGAACTGATTTGTTCACTTGGAGGATTAAAGGGATAAGTGCTTGATAAAAAGTATTAAACATTTATCTTCAACATTTGATCAAAAACTGTTTTTCACTATGCCTATAATATTCAAGAAATAAACTTTCATGAAACATTTGATATAAAGTTCATTAATAACATGAAGCATTACCATTTATTTTTAATACCATGCAAATCAAATACTTGTTGAATTTTTTTATTTATTTATTTACATTTAGGTTGAGCTAAATTGTCCTCGAGAAGATCAGTGGAAATTGAATCTCTATAAAGGCTATTTGTTAGTATGTCATCCAGATGATCGTCATTTGCCTTCTGTTGAAAAAGTTGTGGACCAATGCTCTATGCAGTGCATTCGGGAATGGAGGCGACTTCCTCATATAGTATCTCACATTCATTTGCGGTTACTTCAGGTAAATTTTGAATTAATATTTCAAAATGCTACATTTATATTTTATTTAGCAATTATTGCTGCAGAAGTTATTTTCATGCATTTATAATATCTTTTTAATTATATGTCTTGGAGAATGTATTCATTATTAACTTTTTAAAGCCTCTTAAAAGCTAGATGAGAAATGTCTCAAGTTCAAGTCAAATCACATCATTTATCAAAAAAAAAAAAAAAAAGTTTAAAAAAGTGTTACATTTCAGTTTCTTCTTAAAGAAGAAGGAAAAATTTGAGTTTTCTTGTTTTGCTGCACTGCACCTATAACTTAATGTCATTAGACAGTTTTTTTTTTTTTTTTTTTGAAAAAATTCAAAGGTTATATATATATAATATAATTTTTGGAACAGCATAAGGACTGTTTTGGGGATGATCTTTGTAATTATAAATCATGGGTAGATGATGAGGACAACTCCTAAGCTGAACGAAACCTTTCTTTTAAATCATCTTTCCACACCAATGGAATTAAAAAGTGTTTTAAAAAGAGGCCCCTGCTCCTTTCTTACTGTTTCTTCTGACTTCTTTGCAGTGCTCAAAGTGATTCGATTGAATGAAAATTATTCTTGTTATTTTATGTCCAACATGATGCAAAGTTAGCTTCCTTTAGAGCCAATACAAGCAACTGAAATTTTTCCAGAGAAATGGAGGATATCATCAATGGTTTAAATTGTCATTTCACCATTACAAATGGAAAAATCAACAAAATATGTCAATGTATTTTGCATTAATCTTTACTTAATCTTGTAAATTAGTTGGTTTTCAGCTCTTTAGTCTCAGTTTTGGAAATGGAAAGTTCCAACTTTGAGTCGAGTTTGTCAAACATCTATAATGGAATTCTATGCAAGTGAAATATACCAAGGATCAAGCATCCTTCAGTCAATATTGTATACAAATTTTCAGAGTGAATACTGGCTCTAGTGCTCTTGTCATTTCCTGATTGTTCAGAATTAATTGGTTTTTCTTGAAATAGTTTTTATTTAGCTTTGAGGTAAGGTATTATCAATTCGACATTGGTTGCTGTTTATCTATGTATATCAGTAATAAAACTGTAGAATGAAATTTACCATAGAAATAAATGTATATTGTTAATACATACAAAATAATAAATAAAGAAGTGAAATAAGCCTGGCAGGTTGACATAAATAAGAAAAGGATTTCAATGTTCCTAAACAGAATTAGATTGTTACTTTTTGTTTTATAAAGAAAGCAGGCCCATAAATATTCAAGTACAAAAATATTCTGTTTATTGGAATATTTTTGCTTATGTAGGCAGATCCCTTGTCATAATAAAGTGTCCAAAATTATTTTTGCATTGCTTTATCTTTTTTTTATAATTCATTTCACAAATGCCTGATCTATCAATTTTTACTGTGCCAACCAGTTCCGGAAATGACGAAGATTTTACTGTATTTAAATATATTCAAATCTATACAAAAATCAGAAAGGAGCAGATTGTATACTTAATCATACAATCTTGATTACTTGGAGAATAAGTTAAAATAAAATTGTACAATCTGTTTGCTGATTAGAATGGTATTTATTTCAGGCTGCTCAACAAATCATTGAACTTCAAGATGCTGTTCAGATACACCAGGGTCTGCTGCCAACCAACCTAGGTCGCCCTCCAAGTCTGCATGACATGAAGGCCACTGTTAAAACATGGCGCAATCGCCTCCCTGTCATCAGTGACGATCTGTCTCATTGGAGCGAAATTTATCACTGGCGACAAGAACACTACAAAACTATAGTGACTTGTTATGAATCCGCACAGAATGGTCAGACTATTGAATTGCAAGCTAACCATGCAATGCTTGGTGTTCATGCTTCTGCACAGTCTATAATCTATTTTGGAAAAATTGCACGAAAGCATGGATTGAATAATGTATGCTTGGATGTTCTAGGACAGTAAGTGCCATTAAAACAGTTTTATTTGATTTTTTATCATTATTTTTAGTGATTCCTTTTATAAAAACTGATATACAGCTATTTTTGTCAGCCAACCACCACCATTGTTTTAAGTTGTTTCCATTTGAAACCACCTTTTCTAAGTTCCCCCCCCCCCAAATCGACGTTAATCTTTTCATGATTCATTTTTTTAAATGGTTTTAATGCTGTTTTGAAGATTAGAGGACAACCTGGAACTTAATTCTCTACCCGACCCTTCACCATTCAGATGGCTGTGCTTATTAATAACAATTACACGAAAAAAGTTTGATTTTGAAGGAATTGTTTAAATACTTTAATTGTAAAATAGGAAGCCTAAAAATCACATTATTGATTAAAAACATTTTTCCTAACTGTAAAATTTTTACAACTAGGCAGACAATCTTTTTGCGAAATTTTTTTCCCAAATAAATGGTTTGCAATTGATTTCGGTTATGTTTCTTTTCAAATGTTCTATGGACTATTCATTTCATGTGATGACTTTTTAAAAACATTAATGAATGTTTTTAAGGTTTTGTGGGAAGATCCATTGTTGCATATACATCCACCTGTAATGCAAAAAAAAAAAAAGTTATATATTTATCTTTTTTATAATGATACTTGTAATTCCATTCCTTTTTTTCAGGATACATTCAATTCCCAGTGTGCCTATAGTAGATTGTTTTCAAAAGATTCGTCAGCAAGTTAAGTGCTTTTTACAAAAAGCTCATGCTGCTGGAAAAACAGATGTCCAAGAAGTAAGTGCAATATTTTATTGGTCTGCCCCCCCTCTTTTTTTTTATGAATACAACCAAATAAAATTAGTAATTAATTAAAATATAAAAATTTCTAATATCGTAATGCTTCCAGTAGTGATTAATATAACTTGTTTACTTTATATGGTAACTAATAAAACCTTTGAATCCAGGAAAAATATCTTTAATCGAAATATGTAAAATACATTAAAGAATTTTTCTTGGTAAGTAAACTGTTGAGTAAAAATCGAGTAGATGATGTATTCGGTTGTGCAGTAACGTCTGTTTGTATCCGTTTGCTAAATGTTGCTTCTCCTTGAATTATCACAATCACTACTTAAAACTAAATAGGCATATTTACAGTTTGAATTATGAGAATTGGTCATTTACTGTATTACAGTAATTATGTCTGTAATACAAACGCATTACTTTCGCCTACATGTGGTATAGAATCCTCCCTTAGTTCGAAAAACCGCATTTGTGGAAAATGTCCATCTGTCTGCCAGTCTGTGACGAAGATAACACAAAGAGGCTTTGTACTAGACAGTTGAAATTTGGCATGCAGTCTTTACACCAAACTTCCAGATTTCTGTCAAATTTAGAGTAAAATCTGTTTGGAGGAAGTTTATCTGGCTATTTAAGATATCTGGCTAAGTTAAGATAATTACTATATAAAATTTGTTACACAGATTTAATATCTATAGTGTTGATACATCAAATGTTTAGCCAAATCCAACAAGGAGTTAACCACCTATTTGTCTCTTCTTTCAGAAACATGTAAATGCTATAACTGAAAAGCCCTAGTGACTTAAAGTATGTCAAATTTGGTATGAGATTTTATGACTACATATATACTCTGTCAATTGTTGGTTTCAGTCGGTTTTTAATCATAATTTAACACACACTTCCTGCTTTTAAAAACTTGATTATGACATGCTGAGCTTTTAAACATAATTCATGATTCAATCCCCCCCCTTCTTTTTTATTACATAGTTACTTATTGCTAATCATAGATTTTTATCAGATATCTCCTGCCATATGTTACCATATATGAAAGATAAGGGAAGTTATACCATTTGGAATAATGCTGCATGAACTGTAGTTTTGTTTTCATTTGAATGAGTCTATGCAAGCCACAAAAAGCTCTAACTTTTTATGTATTTCAGCATTCATTACTTATATTACTAAATACAGCATTACTACGTTATTAAGTATATTATTTTGTTATTTACTTTTTACATTACTTAGTACAGTATTTTGTCACTTAGCATGTCGTAAAAATTAATTTTATTCGTTAAGATAGCTTTACTTATGTTTCTTCAAAGGCAGAGTTTAATTTCATAAATTTTGTTTGGTTCAATCCTCACAATTAATGTAACTTATGCTTTATTTGAATTTAATTGCAAGTAAAATATGCTGCTTGTAAGAAGGATGATCGTAACGTGGAAATTAAATTGTTTGTAATTAATGTAAATACTGTTTGTCTACCTCAAGAATAGCTCCCGCCAATATGTCTACGATAGTCTGTTGCCGTGGAAACAAGACCTGCTCTATTTTCAATAGGGGATTTAAAAAGAAAGGCATCCATGTTGGCTTAATAATCGCCTTGATGACGTATTGGCGATTTTTTAAAATTGATTTATAAAGAGTGAAAAAAATTAATTAATATATTAATTATATAATAATATTTAAACTTTTAGACATAAAAATGAAATATTAATGAATATGCAATAAAGATAAAAATTGTTACAATAAAAAAGTAATTATTTAACTTTTTAATAATTGTTTAATATTTTCATAACTATTAATAATTATCAAGGACTTTAAATTATTAATACAATGACAGAACTTCGTTGATTATTAAACTTTCAGCATGTATTTTCCAACAATTTCTAAGGCAAAACAGTTTTCAAAGTAAAATAAAATAAAATAAAATACTGTCTAAATTTCGAAAATAATGTTCATTCAATAATTTCAAAATCCTCTAAATCACTCTCACAAGTTTCGGTTTCTTCTGAATCAGAATCATCATTGGTATCAATTTGAAATGACAGTTCGTCCACTAAATCTTCTAACAGTCCATCTTTCTCCCAATAATTATTTTCAAGCTTTTCTATGTGTTTGCAATGCGCTGCCCATTCTGCCGAAGTAACTTCAGTGATAGCTGTTTGAAGAAGATATTTCAGATTGTCCAAACTTAAATCGCCAGTAACATTTCGTTCCTTTATTATTCTTTTTACAGAGGACCACACAAATTCGATTGCGTTCAAATCACAATGATAAGGGGGGTAGTCATGTCCTTCTTTCTCTATTAAACTATCAATTTTATAGACAATTTTCTTTGGAAGATTACTGTCTATAAGAGAGAATAGTTCCGCTTTTCGCATTTTTTCATCTCAGGGTATTCTGTTGTTTTTCAACCAGTCTATCGTAACTTTTTTTGTAGAATACTTCGTTGGAGTGCGGTTTTAGACAGTCGTATGATACGGTGCATACGACACTGTTTGGTTGCAAATTTGGAAGAAGTTTTTCCAACACCCATTTTTTAAAAGTTTTCATAGTTCATTTGCCCGTGATAGTCCCCGCTTTTTGTTGATGCTTTATATACTAGTAAAGCACCCGTAAGGAAACCCGTTGATGACCCAGCATGAGCAACTATAAGTCTATTTTTCGAATTAACATTTGCTATAGCTCCCAAAACTGTGTCATCTTGCCAACATTTCTTAAATGTCAAATTGCTGTCTACCCAAGTTTCATCAATATAGACAATCGGTCGTCCAGCTTTTCTGTGACATGTCATTTCTCTCAAATATCTGTGTTTCCAAAAGACAATATCTGGTCTTTCCATGAGTACTTTTCTATTATTCATGTACTTCTTCCGTCGGAAATTCATTGAATGTAAGACTTTGCACAATGTGTCTTTTTGCCACGAAAATCCAATTTTTTCTTTCAACAAGGGTAGTAATCTTCTGAGGGATGGTACTTTCCTTTCTTTTATGTAAACAAAGTCTTGAATTGTTTGCCGTATAACACACTTGTCAAAGTCGTCTATTTCACAGTTTCGCTCACTAGGTCTTTTACGGTGTTTACCGGGTGATTTTAAAACTGTCGATGAGCCCGATGATGAAACTTCCTTTCTTATTTTTTTTATTGTAGCTTCAGAAATTCCAGTTACTTGAGAAGCCCTTTTCAGAGCTTGTGGGAGTGGAATTAACGCAGATTTCGATGAAGCTTCATTGGAACAAAATTCTGCAACATTATATACAATTTTACGTGCCTGCGATTTCAAAATTTCACCCTTCCTTAACTTAAAGGCCATCTTGCAAGTTTAGCAAATTAGCAAAATCAATTAAACCAGAAAGGAACAAATAATTTTAAAAGCAAAAGCAAAATAAACACAAGGATAAGATAACACGTGCAACTCTTTTAAATCCGAGAAGACGAATGACGTGATGTAACCTTTAATTCTGCCAATTCCCTACATGCTTAATCCCCATTAGAAATGAACTAGTCTTGATACTACAGCGACCGCCACTAGATAGACTTCTTGGCTGGAGCTATTCTTGTGATCGACAGACAGTACTTGCTTATGTGCAATGCTGTAAAATTAGTTGGAAAAGTCAATGTAACATATTAATTCATGTATTTAAAATATAAAATCATATATATATCAGTAATTATTTTGTGGCATTTAATAAAATCCACTTGACTGAACTTTATTTTTAGTCAACTCAAGCTTTGCATGAAGGACTACATGTAATTGACTCTACAAATCTTAAATATTTTACTAAAGAAATGACTGCTGAATTCTACGCATTAAGAGCTGTATTCCTTGCTCAACTTGGACGTTTTGAAGAAGCCAATAAAGTTTTCAGTTCTGCCTGTCAGCTACACGACACTTTAGTGAAAGCATGGGCTTTGTGGGGCGATTACTTAGAACAGCTGTTTACTAAGGAAAAGCCTGAAAAGTTAGTATTTCTCTCAGATTTGATTTTAAATGAATGTTGAATGTAGTTGATTATATTACATAAAAGTATGCAAATTTAATGTTGCCTTCATTCTGCTTGTATCGTGAACAAAAATGTGTTTTTGTGTATGCTTGCTAGAAGTATTTAAAGTTGATATGTAGTGTTTTAAAAAATCAGAAACATAAATTGCTTCTGGTAAACATAAGGGCCTTTGATTAACAACTTGTTATTCTGGAATATTGCTTGTTTCATTTCAACAAAACCATTTCTCATATGGTCTTCTTTATGCTGATGCACGAGCATTGTAAGGGGGCATGTTGGAATATAATATATCTCAGGACTTAGAAGACTTACCAGAAATTATAAGTCATCCTCCCTCAATTAAATGTAAAAAACATTATTCCAACAAAATATAAGAACTTGTAGCGAACTTGCATCCTACTTTTATATCTTTTCGATACTGCTTACCGTTTTAAACCTTAGAAGAAATGCTATGTCTTGAAATTCTATCATATTTACTTATATATAATATTGCTTTTGATTTATATGGTTGCATCTCCAATGATTATCCAGCACTGTTTTTAAACATTGCGATTTATTCTACAAAAGGATATTGCAGCGGAATAATACCCACATCACCTTATTTTCAGTAAAATCGTTTTGAGTATTTTACTTTCCATGCTTAATCTAAAAAAGCTAAAAATTTTAAAATAAAAAAAAAATCATCTTTTTAATGTTGCCAGCTTGGGGTTAAACCTTTCAAAATTTATTTTATTTATATTTTATTATATTTATAAATTTTTATATTTAATTATGTGTCTATCTTCCATTGTTAAAAGCTAAAGAAGAAAGATTCTTATTATCTTTTTAATTTATATGAGAAGTAAGAAAGTGAAAATACAAAATTAAGGAATAATACTAAAATATATTATACATTGTAAGTGGCAATTTAAATATGTTTTTCACTTGGAATATAAAGGCAATATTTCCAACAGTGAAATTCAATCTCTATCTAACATTAAATGCAATTAATTCAGGTTTAAATTTTTAACTAATAGGAAATTTTAATAGACATTTTTCAGTATTAATAAAGTTTATTTTTTTTAAACTTATTTAAACATCTTCATTCTCCTTGATTTGGCTTCTTTAAATTATCATGGATAAACAAATTTTGGGCACTATCATATTAGTTGCTTGTGCAATATTGTGCATGTGCAAAGAATTTTTAATTTTAAAATCTTAATTCTTATATTTCACTGTGTTTATAAGAAAATTTGTTCCACAATTTTTATTTCTATTGAGGACATAAAAATTGGTATTTCAGATTTTTTAAATTATTAATTACATTTTTTAAAGCTTTTTATTCCTTTTTTATCTTTAGTCGTACGATGAGCCTTGGTGTCTCAGCATTAGTCTGTTTCTTGCATTCTTGTCGACACCAGAATGAAAATAAATCTCGAAAATATCTTGCTAAGGTAAGTTAAGATTCTGACTTTTATTTAAGTTATTTTAAATAAGGTGAATGATAAATAATTGTTGACAGATTAGTAACAGTGTGCCACTTAGGGAAAGGTCTTAAGAAAAATTTAAGTTTGACAACACTATGATATGATTTAATCTAACGAAATCAATTTCATAAATCTAAATTTTAGTGTGATATTTATTAAATAAATAGTATTTTGTTTCTGAGAATGAACAAAATTTTAAAAAGACATTTTTTAAAAGACATCCGTAACTAGTGTAATTAATCTGATGTTTTGCATAAGGTAATTTTTTTTTTTTTTACAATGATGCTACACATACAAGAGTTGATTACTTTTTCTTAAATACGCTTGCAACATGCTGTGAATTTCTCATTTTCTATTTCTTTAATTCTGTATATTATCTTTATATGAAGAATTTTGTTAAATGTATAAAGGATTTATTCAATATACATTTTTTTAAAAAAAATATGAATTCAAGTTTACTGGAATAATTTCAGTATTTGCAACTTAACTGGGCATATTAAATTTTCATAATTTGGTACTTCAGTATTAAACTGATACTTAAGTCTTGGCTTTTTATTTTACCAATGGCAATTTAAAATACAATCACTCTATCCCTCCACATTTTATAAAATAAAATCAGCTTTGTTTGTGACCATGATGTACATGATATATAATTATCCAAACTTAATAATATTCATATTGTTGTAACCATTTGGAGAATTCATTTGAATTTGTGTTCCATCCAAAATGAACAGAAATGAGTGGAGTGAAAAAATAATAATGTAAAAAAAAGAGAGAATTCTTAAAGCCTATTACTATAAACAAAGGTACATATTTTCTGAAATAGTTTATTCTCCCAAACTTTTGAATATTTACTAAAAATGCATAAATTTGGAATTTTTCTTAAAACAAATGTAAAAGAAAATAAGCAAGATATAACAATAATGACTTGGTTACAGATTTAGAGGGTTGCTGTTAAAGATCCAACTTAATTTCGGGATGTATTTGTATATTTCATTAACTTGTTTGGAGTCAAATATATCTCGTCTCTTCTGCTGTATAGTTTGGGAATGCCATTTCAGATGGTGTCTGGCTATTGTTCGAAATTATGAGCCTCATTCTTGTGTAACTGTTGTAATAAGCATTGTTTGATTATGTTTATACTATTGAAATGAAGCATTATTAAATTTGTTATAATATCAATTTCTCTTAGGTTTTATGGCTTTTAACATATGATGATGAATCTCAACAACTAAGTGAAGCTCTTGATAAAAACAGTGTTGGAGTTCCTCCTCTTCAGTGGCTACCTTGGGTTCCACAATTACTAACCTGCTTAATACGCAATGAGGGAAGGCAAATGCTCAATATCATTAGTCAA
The DNA here is from genome assembly GCA_026543865.1 of Argiope aurantia. Classification (NCBI taxonomy): domain Eukaryota; kingdom Metazoa; phylum Arthropoda; class Arachnida; order Araneae; family Araneidae; genus Argiope; species Argiope aurantia. The sequence continues at coordinate 284,021 of JAPMOR010087435.1, forward strand.
GTTGGAAGAACATTTCCCCAAGCCATATACTTTCCAATTCGCACTCTGTATCTTATTCTAAAGATAGAACAGCGTGAAAAATGTAAGTAGTGGAATTTTTAACTTCTATACTTGATTATTTACTTTAATATTTTTTTTTAGTCCCAAAAAGGAAGAAAGGAAGACCTTGCATCTTAATATGTAGTTTAGTCAGTTAAATAATTATGGTTATGGGTAACTGTTCATTTAATTGCTTGCATGTTTTCTAAAACCTCTTCACTCTTTTAAGTCTAGTGATACACATTAATATCAGTTTTTTCCACCAATTTAAGACAACCAAATTTGTCTGAAAATGGTTAATTGTCTACAAAATTTTTGTACGATTCCTTTCTTTATGACACTTGATCCACCTTTATTGTAGTAGGAGTGCACAATGTCATTTATTTTGCTTCTAGCAATGTCTTTCATAATTATTGCAAAACATAACCATGTTTCTTTTCTCTTTTAATATTACTACATTTTGTGAAAATAAAAATAATTAACCCTAAATTTTATCTTAAATGCTTCACTTTTATCGAAAATTAGAAGTGGATTTTTATGTGTTTCACTATTATTAAAAAAAAAAAAATCGTAATTTAAAAATACGAACATTTTACTGTCACTGAGCAAACATATAACAATCATTACCAAGGCATAAGTAAAAAACAACAATTTATTAAAGAAAAAAGCAATTAAGAAATGTTTTATTCTAATGTTATTGAAAGAAAATTTCAATACTCATACAAAAATTAAAATTTGTTTATTTTGCATGAGATTTTCCTATGTAACTTCACCATTAGTTACATAGCCTAATAGTTAATTTCTTGTTGCATCAAGCAGTTTATATACTAACTGTTCTGGATTGCTGTTCTATTCATTTATTTGGAGTGAAAAGAGTATTTTGCATTTACATTCAATATCCTGAAAAAATTCTAAATGAAAGCTGTTAATTTCTAGATAAATGAAAGACCTAGACATTTGAATGCCATATTATCATGAATTATAGTTCATTTTAGAATTATATGAAAATGTATAAATATTCATATTAATAAATTCATTTGCAATTAATAATGATATTTCTATTTAATTTGAATGCTGGATCAGCCTCTTGACTGCATATGATTATATCATTTTATTTATTTCTCTTTCAAAACATATGCAGTAAAAAAATTTAAAGTCTTCACTAATCTATGTTTAATAGAATCTGTTCATTCTCTCCTTGATGCCTATAAAAAAAATTTTTTTTTAACCAGTTTGCATAGCTTTTAATGATAATGGCCAATTTAATCTAATTTAACTAGAAAGGAATGCTATTCTTTCTAGTCAATTTCCCTTTCTTGTAAAAAGAATGTCACATCATGCAATTTTGCATATTTAAAATGCAAATCATTGAGCATACATACCTAATAAATAAATACTTGCATAATTAAAATATAAATATTTCAAGTTCTTTGGTATAAACTTTTCATATTCAGAGATTTGAATATGTAGTAGGTCTTGTAACATTTTACCCAAACGACTGAATTCAGAGTATATTTGATTGGAGTTTCTTTCGGAATTCAACTGAAACATTACTGTCTAATTACAATTAAGGTTTGAAAAAATGCGGAATAATTCATGCATTTATTCGTTCTTTCACTGTATGTCATGAATGATATCTGGTTGGTTGACTGACCATATCCTCCAAACATTTATAAATGTTTGGGAATGTAATGGATGCATGCTTATCACTTGTGGAGTCGGATGAATGAATATATTGCAAAAGTATGCTGTTCGCGTTATTTACCCTGTTATCATGAAAAACGTAATTTGGTTATTGTCCATTTAGATAAAAGCAATAATCCAACTGTGGCTGGATTAAGTACATCTACTCCAAGCAGTCCAGCAGTTTCTCTTAGTGGTGATGCTTCAAACCCTTCAGGTAATTATATTTATTTAAATTTCCTGCTTTAATTTTCAGTATTTTTAAAATATACCTGTTTTGTCATCCTTACAGGTTTCTTTTACCTCTTTATAGTCTATTTTCTGTAGGTGGTTCAAGGTCACATTATCTACCTCACTATTGGTTGCCAATAATGCGGTATAAAATGTGACCTTGGACTGTCTACAGAAAATACAGACTATAAAAAATATTCTAGTAAACAATGAGATCTCCTCATTTTAGGCGTCTTTGAATTCATAAGCCACTTTAAGGATTGCATCTGTCAGTAGGCAAAATTTAAAAATAAATTTATTCAAATCTACTTTAGTGAATTTGAAGTTATCATGTGAGAATATTTTTTTTACACAATATAAATTTTGATACTGAGAATTGGATTTTGAACCATAGTTGGTCACACAAAACGCATTGATGATATGAAAAATCCAATATATTTTAATTGACCTCCTGCTGTTATCTTTCTCCAGAAGAATTTTCGATAATGTGATTAGAGTTAAAAATGGATAGTTGTAATATTAAATCTAGACTTGAGCTTTTTTTTTTAAATTGTTTTCTTGTATTTTAAAATTTTTTTTTGGTCTTGATTTGAAGCAAATTCTAATAATCAATAATCTTCAGTGACCCTCATCTTTATATTTAACTTGTTTTTTAACATTACAAACCATATTTTTGTAGCAATGTTACGTTCTCACCTAAAAGAAAAAAATGCTTTGAGTTAGACAGGTGAAATATTGTATGCTATCTTCAAATTTGCAAATTTCTGTCAAATTTTGCTGCCCCTGTTTTCCCTTTTGTTTTTCTCTTTGTTATGTATGCATTGTCACATTGCTTATCAATTTTTTGAATTTTTGACAAATTGTTTTCTTAGAATACCATGCTGATATTTCAGCGTTTTTGAGCAAGTTTTAATCGGTATGTGTTTAAATGTGTTTCTGTTTAGAGAAAATTGAGTTATTTCGACACATATTGGGTTTTTTTCCCCCATGCTAATATAAATAGTAAGCAATCAGATACATATATGGAAGTAAATCGTATTCATGCTGTGGTGTATTTAAATAAGAAAAGTGATTTTTTAGAGATAAGATAAATGACTGAATCATATTGCTACAATTTTTTTTTTATAAGTCTAGTTAGATAATTCACCATTAATATTTTATCAACTGCAGTATCATTATTTTGTTTTTTATGCTAAGTATTTTAAATATATAAAAAATCCACAATGTCTATATGCCTATACAAATATTCTGATATGTTCTTAATTATCAGATTATTAGATCATGTAAAATATTCTTTTATTTCATTGTTGTTGAAGCTTAAAGTATATTCATTTAAAGCATTGTATTCATTTTGTTATAATCAATGGTATTATTCTATGGATTATTTCAAATTAGTTTTGCTAATTCTTTTATGCCTGGAGTTATAGTTATTTGAAAAAGACAAAATAAAAAAAATAAATTTAAAAAATATATTCGAATTTTAAATGGAATGAGTAATTATGCCTTTTTGAAATTCTTAATTCCATGTAAAAATTTTCCAAGAAAATTTCTAACTTGACATTCCTGATAATCATTTTTTTTGTCAGAGTTTTTTAAATTTGTTATAGCATTGTAATGATATGTCAATAACATTTTTTTTTTCAGAAGTTGCCATAGAGTACAAAATATTTAACAATATAATCTTGATATAAGTAAGAGTCCCAGTGACTGTATTTGTTTATATTTCATATCTTCTGAACAACTGAGTCAAATTGAAACAAATTATGCTCATTTATTGTCTAAGAATATTGTCAACTCCTCAAAGTGCAAAAATCAACTGTTCAATTAATTTGAAAATAAATATAATTTTGCTTTTTGAACTATTTTAGTGGATTTTTTTTTAAATTTTTTCTTTTAAACAATGCTTTTTATTGGCTTTAAACTAGTGATTTAAGCATTTTTTAATGAAAGTTTAACTCGACTGGTCAAATGAAGGTACAACTTTTGTTATACTTCATTATTTATGAACAAAATTTGTAATACATATATAACATATTAAACACTAATTGAGAAAATTAGCTGTTGGTGGCTTTTAAAAATAAAACGATTCAATTTGTGTATGGGAGTTTATTATGATGTGAAACGGAGTAATGACTACTTTAAAAAGCACGAGTTCTTGCTGGCAAATGGAGGAAGAAAAAAAAATGAGCGTAATTTGTTTGATCAGGAAAATCGTGTTGTTTTTTTAATAACTATTTGTATATTTAGTTAATAATAGTCCATTAAATAATTTTAATGATATTTGGAAATATGTATTCCTTAGTAATTTGTTGATATTATGTTAAATGTAATATATCTAGAAGTGCAATGTTGGAGAGTGTGTAATTCTTTGTACTTTTTTTGAATTATGAGACTTTTACATGAGATTCCAAATGAAATTTTATTAAACTGTTTTGAATTTTTTTAATTGCTCTTCTGATTAAAATGCTCTTTCTTGGGACCTTTGATGCTTTGTCAAGGCTTCCTCTCCTCAAATGCTTTAGAATGTATTTTCTTAACAGAACTTTCCTCACCTGCAGCAACATCTTCTGAGTCTTTGCCAATCAGGGCTACACAACCAATGTGGCGGTGTAGTAGAATCATGCACATGCAGCGGGATATTCATCCGACGATTCTATCGTGCTTGGAAGGCATCGTAGATCAGGTTAGTTAATTGTTTCTGAATGCACACTAGATGTGCATTTTCTTAAATTTTTTTAAATGATTTTATTTTAAATAAAAAATCTGAAATTTATATAATCTATCTGTGCTTTTTAATTGGCGGTGTAAGAGGCTAACCAACACCAAAATAACAATAAATAGCTGTAACACCAAAATCAAATTGGTATTTCAACCCTATAAACATGTTACTAGATGAAAACAAGCATTTGTTTATGCTGTAAATAGTTTTTCACCATTACTCAATAAGTACCAATATATCAACCAAACAAAATAAATAAAATCTTTAAGAAAATCATTTTTCAAACTTGCTAATCAATTAATTCAAATGAGCTATCAAACATTTGAAATTCCTTTGTAATGAACTTCCTTTTTGGAAATGTGGCAAATGAAGAATTTCAATCATCAGTTTTTTAATTATTCAAAATCCATTGAAAAAAAGTGATAATAATAAAAATATGAATCGCTGCATACTACATAAACGTTTTAACCCTTATCAAAAATTGGATTTTTGCAAATGGGTTTTGTTAAGAGCTAATAATTTTTTGGTTGGTTTTTAATTTCCAAAACAACTAGATATTTTTAGTGATGATCATTTAATCTTCTGTATGAGCAGCTTTTAAGCTACAAGTGTTATAAAAAATGGAAGTTACAAAATATTTAATTTTGAAAGACTTTCAAAATAGTTTGTGTATGTAGCTTGTGTGTAAAAAATTCTGCTATTAAAATATGAAAATAATTAAAATTAAAGTAAAAAATACAAAAAAAAAAAATCTTGGCATGTAAAAATAGGAATTCTTATTAACTCGGAATTACTTGGTCAACTGTTTTAATTTATCTCCTTTTGTTTTCTAAAGGAATGTTTGGTCAAAGCTGTTTATTTATCAGTCAAACAACTATTAAAATAAGTTTAATCTTATTGACATGCAAAATAACTCAAAATATTGAAAAAAATAAAAATACTGCGAGACCTGAATGGTTATAAACTTGAATGCTTGGCCTATGTAAATTTTGTAAAAGCATAAGATTAAATTAATATGAAAATAACACTAAGAATTATGGAATCTTTTGGGAGTTGCTTTTTTTTTTCTTTATAATTTAGATTCTGTTAATCACTGCTTTGACTATATGACAAAATTAGTCATACAAAAATGAAAAACTTACACAAATACATTTTTTTGAGACTGTGCAGAAAAATAGTAATCGTGTTTTAACCCAAAAAATTTTTTAATGTTTTCCAAAATAATTTGTTCTTTTGATAACATGTCTTTTGAAATTTCCTTCTATCATGCAAAGACTCTTTTGAGTTTTCTAATGTGATTAGGAATATACGGAGTGTTTATTTAGTCCTGGACCCATTTTGATGTTTAATAATTCATAAAATAATAAAGATAGATTAAAATTAATAACATAAATGGTTAAATAGACTCAAAAAGTTTCATGACACTTGTCAATGAACTTCCACGTGTGCCCCCTTCGTCGCAATATGTCTGAGTATACGAATGATGAGACCGTCTTTTCTGTAAAAAAGAAAGGCCCAATGACTCGGTCGTGCATTAGTCCGCACCACACATTAACCTTTGGGGAATCCCTTTGTGCCTCACGGTATTCATGGGGGTTTTCAGATCCCCATATGTGCACATTATGGCGATTAACAATGCCAGAAACATGAAAGGGTGCTTCATCGGAAAACATTATGCGCTTCAGAAAATCAGCATCATCTTCTATCCTCCTTAGCATATCTGTTTCAAAGGCCATCCTCCTAGGCCTATCGTTCGGTTCCAAAACTTGAGCAATTTGAACTTTGTATGCATGCAGTCTTAATCTTTTCTTAATAACCTTGTACACTGTCGAAATTGGCATATCCAATTCTGTTGCCACTGATCTCACAGATATTCTAGGATTGTGTAAAAATGGCTCTGACACACTCAACATCAAAATCACTTGTGCAAGGACGTCCGGAACGTTTCTTATCTGCGATACTTCTAATTTCTAGAAAATTCTTTTTCCACCGCAAGATGCTATTTTAGGATGGAGGATCTTTTTTTGTAAATTCTTCTGAAATTTTATTTTTTATGAACCATCATAAAATCTGTGTTTTCTCTTGTGGTGTATGCATTCTCCTTAATATCCGCTCGAATAAAACATCACATACAAAAGTACTACATAGAACAAACACATCCAAAGTAAACATAACATTGCAATAGTTGCCAAAAACAAAAGAGAGAAAAATGCAATTAATAAACAGACGATGTTTAGAAAAGTACAGATATTTAGAATGGAAAATGAAATTATCTGAAATTAACCACAGGTGCAGACGATATTTACAAAAGTGAAAATATTCAAACCTGAAAAGGAAAATATATCAGTTATTCCATCAATAAATGCCATAAGTTTGTTTATATCTTCATTATTTTATGAGTTATTAAACATCAAAATGGGTCCGGGATTAAATAAACACCCTGTATTATGTTATGGATGCTTTTCTGTTAACAGAATGTCTGGCAAAACTTGCAAATTCTAATGATAATATAACTAAGAATTAATTGCTAAAGTATTATCTCTAAAATTGGCCACAGATTGCTGAATTCTTGTGGCCAACATTTCACTTTGGCATCATTTGGGAATTCTGTTGACAGAAAGGTATATTCTGGTGTATTTAATTCTCATAATTTATCCTCCAAATTCCTTTTGTAGATGGTATGGTTCCGTGAAAATGTATATGAAGAAGTTTTGAGGCAGCTAAGACAAGCTTTGGCGAAATGCTATGCTGTAGCCTATGAGAATGCTGGGGCTGTGTCTGAAGCCACAGTGACTCCACATACATTGAACTTTGTGAAGAAACTGGTATCAACGTTTGGAATTGGTGTTGAAAATGTATCCAGTGTTTCTACAACCATCTCAAGCTCTGTTTCAGAGTCTTTAGCTCGGAGAGCACAAGCAACTGCTCAAGATCCAGTTTTCCAAAAGATGAAAGGACAGTTTACTGCAGATTTTGACTTCAGGTTAAATTGGATTCCAGTATTTATTGTACTCTTAATCCTTTTCTTTTGTTCTGTTTCTTTGTTAAGTTTATTAATGTGTTAAATTTTGAAAATATAATTTAGATATAAATTTTATATTATATTACTTAAAATTATCTATTAGTTAAAGAATGTAATTTTTTTTTAAACCACAAAAAACATTTTCTGAATTTAAAGCAAAGGTTAAAATGTGGACAAAATAATTGTTTTGTATTTTCTTTAAAATTTTTAATTCAACATCTAAAATGTGTTGCATATTATAGAATTATTCCTTAAAATGAATGGCTATATGTCATTTATTATGTACATGTTTGGGAGTTTCTTATTTTCCCCTTCATCTTATTTTTCTGTTTAACCCTGTTAAAAACCATTTCATTCTCTAAATGCACTAAGGATTAATAAATAATATTCATTTCAAACTATGCTGCCATATCTATTTATTTTGATTTTATAAATTCTTCGAGATTTTTAAAGCTTGTGAAATCATTTACAGTGTTCCAGGAGCTATGAAACTACACAATCTTATTAACAAGCTTAAAAAATGGATTAAGATCTTGGAAGGAAAGACGAAGCTTCTTCCAAAGTGAGTTAAAAGTTTCACTTTTTTTTTCTAGTTCTGATTTATATGTAGAAAAAAATTTAATGTTATGATTTTATTATTATTTAGTTGAAAATTTGTATTTTAGTATACTTATGAAATAACATCAAAATAGTATTTTTTTTAAAATTTATTATTTCTTTTATTTTTAGATGCTTCCTTATTGAGGAGAAATGCAGATTTTTAAATAACTTCTGTCAACAAACAGCTGATGTAGAAATCCCTGGTGAATTTCTTCTACTTCGAGTCAGTCTTCTTTTAAATCAAATTTAAGTTCTCTAAATGTTCTAAAGTAAATAATATGTATATGAGTTTTTGTTTGCAGAAATTGTTTCCAAAAGTGGAGCTCAAATATCATCAAATTCTATAATTTCAGATTTGCTTTTGTTTTTCATTTTCTGTTTAAAAATCATTTCGTGTGCAACAAAATTGAATTAAGCTTAAAATTAAAAAGTTCAATGAATGAAGTTTTCTATATATTTTCGTAATTTTGGTTTTATTAAAACATCAGGTTTTTTGGTTTAAATATCTAATATATAATTCCATTTGTAGTTATGGCAGATGGTTTATTAAAATATATTGTGTATTTTTTTAATGCTCATTCTTAAATTCAAAATAACAATTTCGCTAATTATGTTATTGTAGTAAAATTTTCAACGATTTTAATTTTTTCAACGATTGTGCCATTGCTTATATAACAAATTAAACAACTTTTTTAGATAACTCATTTTCAGATGAAAATGAGTTATCTATGAATTTTAATTCAAGTTGTTACTTTTATATTTTCTGTTCCTTATGGATACTAAATGTTAAGTGTTTATTAGAAATTTAAAAGCAAACCACCATCAATTTCTCTTCTTTAAAATCTTGTAGAATTCTGCATATATTTTAGGACCCATTTTGCACATTTATTTGCACTAAATTATCTTTTTTTGGTCCAATTAAATATTCTTGAATATAAATATGGTTTTGAATATTGTTTACATATAAATGTAGTTAGCTGCAATTTAAAATATTACTTATGTTTAAAAGAATGAAATTTTTTCATGTCTGTGAATAATTAATTGGCTGAAAATGACCTTATTTGATTTTAAATGTTTTGTTTCAAAATAGTTGAATCGCCGAATTTTCCTATTTTGTAATTATATTTCTTGTTTCAAAAACATCTAGAAATTTTGTAAAAAGGCATGTATAGACGTTCCCACACTAATATATGTTTTAGTACAAAGTGTTGGTTATCATTCAGATAAAATTATGAAACGAGTATTTGCAATTTTTCTATAAAGTCTGTCTGAGTGGAATGTTCCTTAAAACTTGTGCAAGTTTACTGTTGCATACTTGTTTTACAAGCATATTTAATATCCATTATTAATCTGAATTTAGTTTATTATTATTATTATTATTATTACTACTACTACTACTACTAGAGAAAAAAAATATTATCTCTTCAGCTTATAAAATGAATAAACTGTAATAAAATTCTAAATTCATTAAATTTTTGATATGTTTATTTAATTTTTAATCCATAGAACCACTATTTCGTTCGAATTGCACGATTCATGCCGAAAGTGGATATAGTTCAGAAGCATAATACAGCAGCTCGAAGACTGTACATAAAAGGTCACAATGGAAAGGTAAAATGAATGCTCTGCTTGACGCATTTGTTTATTTATAGTATAATAGCTATGCAAATGAATTTTAATGAGGTTGTATTTTTAATATTTTTAATTTTAATTAAAAAATTAACTAAGAGTTTGAACTGATGTTTTATTTTTAATGAATTTACAGTAAAATTTTACTCTGTACTTTCATGCATATACCAGAAATGACACATTTATACGGACTTCATTATTTTTGAAGTCGAATTTTATCATTCTTGAGATTGATAAATTTTCTTTTCATGAAATAATTTTCAATATTTTTTAATATCTCGTGTACTTTTTGCATAAATTTATTCATTTTATTGAGTCATACTTCTCAGTGTTTTATGATTAGCATAATTCACCATTTTATGTAGCTCATTTCTTTCTATTTCTAGCCTATATCATGTCTGATATATTTTTCATCGCTTTATTTTTTTTACATACTCTAGGAGAATTTTAATGCTAAATTCTATTATTAACTGGCTATTTGGATTTTGAAATTTTAGATATATCCCTACTTGGTCGTTAGTGATGCATGCTTGAGTGATGCAAGAAGGGAAGAACGTGTTCTGCAACTTCTGCGAATGCTGAACCACCACTTGGGAAAACAGAAAGAGACATCAAAACGTTTCCTCAACTTCACTGTCCCTCGTCTTGTTCCCGTAAGCCCACAGATGCGTCTGGTAGAAGACAATGAATCTTCTATTTCCCTTCTTGATATATACAAACAGGTATGATGAGTTTAATAAATATTTAAATACTGGCATTATTAAAAGTTATTAATGTATTAAAAAATCTTAAAGTAAGTTTTTTAAAAACAAAAGTATGAATGTTAAAAGTGAAATTGTTAACTAATGTAAGGTGCTTATAAAGGCATTCTAAACAAACTGGAATTTTTTAATCACATTTAAAATAAATGTTGAGGGTTTTTCTATAATTTGATATTTTTTGTGGTTTAATTTCTTTATAGTAATCTTTTGTTTTGACATTCATAATCCTGAGGGAAAGATATTATCTACTTTTTTAGTTCTCTAATAAAACTGTCTGTAAAATCTTTTATTTTTGTCTTTAAATTTTTCCCGATTCGCTCTTATGCAACGTTGAGAATTTTTCTCCATAAATGTATGAACAAATGTTATCTTTCTAGAATAAAAATTAAAATCAATTATTGAAAGTTAAATTCTGAAAAATAAAACATATATTTTTAGCCTACTAATTATCTCAGTTTTCACATGTATTGTTATTTGATGCATTGATATATCAATCAGGGAAAAAATTATTGATATCCTTCAGAGCAATTTTTTGCATTACATTATTTTTAAGCCTTTCAATTCCTCCTCAGAGAAATATTTTCATCTTTGGTGTGCATTAACTGAAATCTGGTTTCAGTATTTCAGAAAGGTTTTTAATTGATTATCAATCTTTAAAGAATTGAATGCCTAAGTAAGTGTAATTTTGAAAATCTCTATTTGAATTCAGTATAATTTTGTTGGAATTATAAAAATTTCTGGATTTAAGCTGCTATATAAAGAGCTGATGTTTTTTTTAAACTATCTATTGCATTTTAAAAAGAGCTAAACCGAAGAGAAACTTTTGATTCTTTAGTATTAAATGCCTGCAAGAAATCCTAATTATTAAATTATATGTTGTTACTGAAACTATTAAATTTCAATGTATAAGAATGCATTTATTTTTCTTAATCTTAATTGCCCCTTGTCAAAATAATAATTCAAAGAACTATAGAAATTTTACAGAAAAAGTTCTAAAACTGATATAGAAAGAGCATGTCTGGCATTTGCAAACTATTTAATTTTTCTATTTCAGAATAAATTAAACATTTTGACATTTTAAAAAAGCATTTTAATTTGTGAACTTTTTAATTTTTCTTTCAAACTTTCTAGCGATGTGCCAAACGTGGTATTGAATATGATGCACCTCTTGCAAGATTCTATGAGAGATTGGCTACTGTACAAGCTCGTGGCTCACAAGCAAGTCATCAAGTGCTGCGAGACATTTTGAAAGATGTTCAGAGTATCATGGTTTCCAAGACCTTACTAAAGGATTGGGCTGAGCAGACATATCCATCAGCCACGGATTATTGGACGTTCCGAAAACAAGTTGGTTAACCTTTTTGGAATGAAAAAAAATCATTATTGAAATTAAAAATGACAGCATTTAATATCTCATGAATGTTTCACTTTATAAAGCTGGATGAAAACAATTGTTATTTAGAACTTCTAAGATTAAAACCTTTTTGTTAAAAAAAATTGCAAGTTTTTTTAGAATGTTGAATAAGGCATAATCCTTTAAGGAGCCATTAAACTTCAGCCGATAACTTTGAAATTTTAAATTGAATAAATTATCTTCTTGGCTAATAAAGAAAACTCTGTAAGGTGAAGAAATTTTTTGTAGAAAATTTTGTGGGCATGTGTCAATAAATATTTGCAGTTGAATATGCAATATTGAACATACTTATTTCAACTCTTGAAAAGTTAAAAATATTTTAAAAATTGAATCAAGGATGTTTGGTAAATGAATTGCAGTGAAAGAATAATGAAAAATTTGTTTATCTTCATATATCTGCTTTTTCCCATATGTATACTGCACAGAATGTCCAATGATTGCTGTTGCAACAAAAAAAAATTGTTAAGAATAAATTTTCCTTATTCCTTATGTATATGCATTCATAAGAATGATTAAAAACTAAAATTTTCCTTCTTGTTAGGAAAAGAATTTAGAGCCCCCCCCCCCCCCATTTCTTACAAAGCTGTGGCACAAGGTTTTTTTTAAGATGTTGAATGCTCTGGTCAGAAATTAAAATTATATTTTTCATTATCTTTATAATGCATAAAAACATGAATTCATTTATACATAAAATCCTCAAATGATAACAAATTGATCAAGTGAAAATAACTGAATTTTTCCAATGGATGTAACTTCAGTTTAACCCTCTCACTGTTAAAAGTTATAGTGCTGGTTATAAGCAATGATATTCTTGTTTTACAACCTGCATCTTTTGCTTGAAACAGAGACTGGCCCAGTATAAAATTTGCATTCCGGGTTTAGTAGTGAAAGGATTAAAGAATAAAAAGCCAATAAACATTCCAAATTCTTATATTTTTTTTAAAAAATTAAATCTTGTGACTTACCTTTTCTGCGCAGTACTTGCATTCTCCTCATATTTGTTTCCTTTGACAGTTTACTCTCCAACTCGCTCTGTATGGTTTCATCGAATATGTGCTTCATCTCACCCGTCTAAATCCGGACATGATGTATATTCATCAAGATAGCGGCCTCATGAATATTTCTTATTTTAGGTTTAACATTGAAGATTCGAAGGGTGAGCATTCTTAAACAATTGAAAATTCATATTTAATTCACTTATGTACAATTCTAAACCTTAACACTATATTTCAGGTGAATTTGAAGCTAGTCGGCCTGTTCCATTCCGTCTCACTCCAAATATTGCAGAGTTTATCACCACTATTGGAGTGTGCGGCCCTATGACTGCATCTATGATTGCCACAGCTCGATGCTTAAACATGCCCAATTTCAAAGTGGTTTCCCTGCTTAAAGCTATACTGAGGGATGAAATGTATGCATGGTACAAAAAGGTAAACAATTGTGATATTCCCAGATTGTTTGTTTTAAATTATTAATTGTTTTTATATAATTGTAAGCTCAGGTTCATAAATTTAGCTATATAGAAATAAGAATAATGCATTAATTTTATAAAATTATATATTTAAAAATTATATAGCTCCTACCCCTTGTAACATTCAGGTCTGATGCGTTTCTGCTTCAATTCAAAATTAAAAGGGAATGGGGGAGAGAGAAAGGGAAAAAAAGGGGGCATAGACAAAATTATAGAATTTTTTTAATAGATGCTAACTTTATGCTTCTATGGCTTTAATATTTGATTTTCTTTTCTTTTTTTTTAAATTTTTATATTAAGAGTTAATTGCTTGATATGTTTCTGAAATATAAAATATAAAGATAGATTTGTTTATTTTAATCGTTATTTCTCTGGAAACAGATTTTTTTTAATTAACCAGAAAAATGTTAAATTTTTGAAATAAAAAAATTGTATTTTTTAGATTAAAAGTTTTAAATGTTTTTTCAATACATTTTTATAAAATTATCCAAAATTAGTTTTCAAAACCTGTATTTGGTGAAGCTAATATTTTAAACTTAGGATTGCTGTAAGTTTGACTTAAATAAGATGTTAGCCTAGTAATAGTGTGATAAATTTTAATAGAATATCATTTAATTAAATAAATTAATAATGTATTTAAAAAAATTTGAAAGTACTCCAGTTTTACAGTGTTTTTACACCATTCTAGCCCTATTTTATTGTCTGCACCATCTAGCCCTATTTTATGAAAAATAAAAGATAATTATATTTAATAAATTTAAAAATATATATTAATTGTATCATCTGGCAGTGTTTCTACAAATTGATCAATATATAATTTGACCATACAAATTTCTTTTAGGCATTTTTTTTTATGAAATAATATATATTTACAAGCTGTAAATGGACTTGCAATTTATACAAATTATTAAATTTTTCAATTATGAAAATTTAAGAAACAAGTTTTGCATTAATCACATTTTTTAATCAATAATAACAAATAAAATAAGAGTATTATTTATTTTTTTGAGTTAACATAAAGTATAATTCACGTTGTGTTCCAATTGATATTAAAATGAAATTGATTTATACTTTCTTTTTGCCTATATCACTTTCTATTGTTAATACAAAATTATCTCATTTTTGGACGAAAAATGAGTAGGGTTACTCTTTTTCACCTGTGAAATAAAGCAAATGTAACCTTTTGTGGAAATTTGTGGAAATGCCAGTTTGTGGAAATTGGATTTGTTCAATTTTCATATTCAGTTACTATATGATTTATTGGACATATAGGGTCTTCCATTGATCATTTCATGGCATTCTTTTCACTTCAAAAGAACAGTCAGTTTTCCAAATGCTTTATTTTTTTAATTTTATTTCGGGCCATGCCTGAATTTGTTTTAATGCACCTTCTAAAGTTTCTTCATTTTCTTTTCATTGTTACATATATTTGTTGAATAGTCTTCCATTTTAAATATTGTATATAAAATATCATTATGCCATAAAGCTGAAAAGTTCTATAATATTATTTTCTGATCTACAATTTCTGAAATTTTCAGAGACAAGAAGATTCTCAGCCTTCCGATGCTCGATCAGATGGACGACCAGATACCGTGGAAGGGGCTATTGTCATACAGATGGTTAACAAAGCAACAGGCCAAATAGTGCAGAGACTACAGAGTAAGTTGAAAAAGATCTAATAAATTTTAAAACTCTTCATTAGTCTAAGCAGTACTGGCTTTTTTTCGGTCTTTAATGTTAAATCTCCAAGAAAGGATATTACATATTCACAGTAAATCATTGTGTTTTCCTTGCAATATAATTTTACATATGATCTTGCAAAATTTGTCTATTAACTACATGGCAATGATTATTCGCTACAGACAATTGTAAAAATGTTCAAAATAATTGTTATATAATTATGTTTGAATCTAAAATGTAAGGGAAATGTGAATTCATCTCTGGAAGTTTAAAGGAAGAGTCCCAACTTGAATGACCACAATTCAAAATTACAAGATTAGTCCCCAAACACCTTTTTGCAATTTCAATTGAATTTATATGAACATTGCAACCTACTGAATTTGAATAATTTAATTTTTTATTTCTTTCCTCTTGTTATTTAACTAAAACTTGGAAGATGTATTTATCATTAACAAAACATTGGATATATCTTAAAGATAGCATAAAATGTTCTATTAAAATTAACGAAGTTACCTTTAAAAAATACTCGTTATGGGCATGTTTTTTTTTTCTTTTGTTCTAAATTTTTACAAAAGAAAAATACATTATAATTTTGGAGACTATATCAAAAACATTGGTTAAATTTTATATATATTCTTTTGACCACGTTTCAAACACCATGCAAACCTAGGAATGAAAATTTTTCATCAGATACTTATAACTATTTTTAAAAAAATAAAATTCTCTCGTGCATGTAAGTAATAAACATGAATTTATTTCTAATTTTTATTTCTATCTGTTTTTTGTTTGATATTTATCTCTATTTCATAATTTATTAAGTAATAGTTTACTTACTTGTCACTTAAGAATCCGAGTTTTAATATAATAAATATTTCAATCTTTAAACTTCTGGTATTTTTTTATTTTGATTTATGGAACATAACTAGAAGATATATGAAGTCTATAAAATTATTCAAAATTTCTATTATTAACTATTTATTTAACTAATAAATTGTTAATAATAAATAATTAACTAATAAATAGTTAATAGTTAACTATCACTAATAATTAGTGTTTAATTTTATTCAATGTAATCAAGAATCATAAATAAAATTAGAAGAACCAGTAATAATTTTTAATTCATAAAATTTACTTATTTCTAATTTTATAAAATTTACCATTTAAGTTTATTCATTTCCTTTGTTCTGTCCAGTTTTAAATTTAATTTGGCCTATCAGCTAAATATAATAGCATTTAATGTTTAAAAAAATATTTTAAGTCATAAATGATTGCTTCATACTTTTTTGGCTTCAATGATTTCTTGGAAGTCTAAACTATTAGCTAATGTTCTGTTTCCTGATATATGTTTCTTTTCTGTAGATCTTGCAGCATTCGACAACCCACAAACTCAGTGCAATGTGAGCACACTGGTTGCAGCTGCTAATAGTCATGATAATTTATGTCGCATGGACCCTGCATGGCATCCCTGGTTGTAAATCTCCGGAAATTTCATCTTTGTATAAAATCATATGGGTTTACATCATTTGTGCTACACATTTTTATGTAATGTTTTAAGTATGTGAATTTGTAATAAATTAATATTCTCTTAATATTTCTCTCATTATTTTGTGGATCTTCTAACAACTTCTTGGATATATTCGACGAGCTATATACACTTTATTTTAAAATTATCTATTATGTTATGATTAAATAAATTTTTTAAAGCATTGAGTTCTATTAGTCATATTTAGTAAAATATTCTTAATGCAATTGCATATTAAGCAAAAAATATAGTCCTGCAATTAAAAGTGACCCAGTTATGAACTCTGAATGTCACTTTTATAGACTATGCTTATTGAGGTAAATCCACCAATCAAAATTTAGCATTTTCTTGTGGCAGCTGTTGATTGGCCAAAAATAATGATTTTCAAAGTTTCATAACTGGATGAATAATCACAAATGAGTAGAAAATGTTTTTTAAATTAAGCTATCAAGAATATTTTGCTAAATATAACTAAAAAGAGGAAGGCATGGGGTTGAAAATTGAGTTTGGGATGAGAAATCATTCACAAAAATATTTAAGCGCTGTTGCCAATTTCGAGAAAATGGCCCTCAAACTTTCAGTGAAGGTTCTATACACATAATGTGTTGCCAAGGCGCAAATAATATAGTTAATAAGGTGCTGATGCAATCTTCAGGTCCTAGGCAAGTTTTTTTTTCTAAGTTATATCAAATTAATTTAACGATTTACAAACAGCTTTAATTAATGTTTATAAGAATAATAATGCTAAATAAGAATTCTTTTTTTTTTTAATATTCAGAATTACTGAAATTAACAATTGAGTATAATACTCCTTTTTTTGTATGGAAAAAACAAATGTATTTTCCCTTAATATCTGTATTATAATTTAAATAAGGATGTAAAATTATAACAAGTAAAGGTATAAAGTTTTTTTCTTTCAAAAAAACTATTTTATTGAAATTCCAGAATATTAATTATATAAACATGTTTCATCGCTGTAAGTAAAACCTTGAAATGAACCGTGACCTCTGAGAGATAAGGCCTGCTGGTTGTTGCAATGAGTCATCACGGCTAGGCAGACGCTCCAGCGTTATGCTTCCTCGACAATTTTCGTCAATTCTCTAAATTATCAAATTGCATAGATACTAATTAACAAATATTACTTTGTATTTAAAAAATTGACATTTAAATAATTACAATCGCGGTTTGAGAATTTCCGATATTGAATATCACAATTTCTTGACAACTTTCGTTATTAAAACACATTCACCGAATTTTTAAATAGGTGCATAATAATTGCTAATTTACGAATTATTTACTATCTGTTTGTGTAAAATAGATGTTTACATTAAATTTTCTTTGAAATGGAAACTTTTTAGTTCTCGGGAATTTTATTTTTTAAAAAAGGAAGCTAATTAATAGTAAAAGATTTACACTTAGAAAATAAAAATTGCTGTAAACAAAAAATTTGATTAGTAACATTGGTCTGTCGGAGATCACGACTGAACCCATGTTTCCTTTTGGCTAACAATATTCCTATACTTAAAGAATCCATTTTTGCTCTCCTCCCCTGGCAGCACCATCTACCGGCACATTTTGGAACTGTTTTTCCGTCGCGGAACAAAATTCCATTGACTCGTGACTGTTGTGCTAAAATATCAAGTTTTCTGACCAGTAGTTTAAAATTATTGTTTTTTGAAATCGTAACTTTAATTATAATCACCCTATATACAAAATTCTAGCAATAAAAATAAAATTACATGTAATTTGTTCTGAATATTTACCATGTTTTTAAGGAGTGCTTTCCTTTGAAATAACATCAAGCACAATGCCAACTTCTTATCTGTTCGCGAGAGGACGCTACGATCGTTGATGAAGCTCCAAAGGGGAATCTGTGCCACTGGTTTTTACTGAGTAGAACTGAAGTTTGCCGACTTTTATTATTTGAACATGAAACAATAAAAGGCAAAATAGGTGTGTTGAAGCTAAGTGTCTGTATGCTCATAAAACAGATAATGAGATTTTTGTTTAGTAATCAGAATATTATTTTTCAAAACATTTAAAATACTACTACTCATTACAATTTTCTAGCTACAAATATATTTTATAAATAAATATACCTAATCCATTCCTTAACATCGTTTCAAACTGAACTAGCCTCTTAATACAATGATTGCTTTAGTTTGTTGGATTATATTTACCGTCCCATTTTTGTAAAGTTCCTGAACAGTTTCTGTACGAGGCTTCTAAATTTCTCTCTCTCTCTTTTTTTTTTTTTTCGAAGGGTGTTCTTTAAAAATAACGCATACGGTAAGAGGTTTTCTTAAGGAATAATTATAATTTCATTTTAAATTATTCTGCAAAACATCATTTATCACCTAAAAGATATTATGCATAAAAATTAAAGAAAAAATACTTTAATTTGCTTATGCATTTCGTATTCCGACATATTATTAGTATAAAATATGTTTTAATTTTCTTGGATATGATATTTACTCCCCTTACCCAACCAGCAACAATTGATCAGATGGGGCAATTCTAGGGTTTATTACAGTATGACTGCTTAAAATTTTGCATGCATATACTGCAGAGGCTTAAGTGAAAACCTTTTATCACAAAAATATAATTTTTTTTAATCAACAAAATAGACACCTTTCAAGACCAGCTGATTCTCCAGGAATATTTGTAACGTTTATTAAATTGTACACGACAAGGGACGACATGAAAATAATATTATAGCGATGCATTTTTCATAAAGAGAGTTCGATCATTTATGAAAAGAACAAATGTACATATTACATTTCTTTTAAATAATTTAGCTGTAGGTTACTATCATAGATTACCTTTACTTTTTTTATACTTAATGAAAATTCCTTCAGATATTATGCCAATGTGTCACTTTACGCCGAATATATTTTCATCAAATATACCATGCATTACGCTATATTTAGAAAATATCCATTTACTTCATTGTTGTTAATTGTCCAAATATTCTTTTGTCAGCTATTAGTTGTAGCTATTTACGTAGTCAGCTAAAGTTTTGACTACGTTTTATTTTTGTTTCTTAATTCATTAGAAAGTGTGATTTCTACGTGCAACTTATTTCGTTTGAGGCAGAATGAAGATTCTAAAATTTTACTTCCTTTGTTCTCGAATTCCTTGCGAAGTAATCATATTTTGTTGCGCTATCTTCATGATTAGAAATGCCCTACCTGGAAACAAATTCTTAACTCTTCCATGTCTGATGATATCGTTTATAGAATTTGATTCGATTATTTGTTATTGTTTATCAACTGGACTTTCATCATTTGCTGACTTTTAATCCAATTGAACTGAAGAGGAAACGAATACTGCAAAGTTTTGCGCCATTATGAAAATAAAAATATATATTCTATGGATTAGGACTCGGACAAATTGTTTTAAATGAATGCCAAATTACAACCTCAACTGTTGCAGGATTGAAATACGTTATTTTAATGAGCGCAATTATCTTCCTTTATAAGAACCGGGAGCAGCGCGAACGCAGTCCCGACTACCAAAAATTATGCGCCCCAACCAACCACACTTTGCGGAAGTGGCAATTGTCAGCCGACCGAAGTGCAATGGACGGCCTCCAACCGGGAGAGCCCCCTCCTTGATCAGGGCATCTCCGACGCCAAGTAAGTATGCGTCCCATTGTTCCGTGAAAATTTATAAAAACATAATGTCTCTAATCATAGTGGTAAAAATAGCTGCGAATAAATGTTGTTGGTTGAAGAACCTGACAGCTGAAAATTTCCACTACAAATTGTACCAATTAATCAGCGATCGTATGTATCCACAGTAAAATACATTTTGTACAATTAAAAAACAGCAATCGAATTATAAAATAGGTAAAAATCAGAGAGATGATATTCGTTTCCCTGTCTGCAAGACAATACTAATAATATGGTATTTGGAGCTGAATAAGAGAATGTGAAGAAACAGAAGTCATGTCGACTCAAGCGCCACCATTGTTAAGTCTCAGTGGAATCCGCGTCTTACAGGAATTGATGATGAGTGAAGTTGGAAAAGCAAATAATTTAGAAATTTTAACAGAGAGAATTTCAATTAACTCTGCTTTTTATCCTAGTGGAAAATGCTGTTACTGAAATGAAAAAGAGGATTTTAGTCGAAGCTGCTAGATTAATAATTCATTAAGGATTATTACTTCTTAAATCATAAGATGGTGGTGTTATCACTGCTACTTCAATTCCATGTCCGAAAGGATCTATTTGTACTAGAAGGACGAAATATCATTTAAACATATAAGAAATAAACAGCGGAACAGTAATAATGGTGCATTACCTATCTTAATTGTTTACGTTATTGAACGCCAGCACTAAGTTTTTACTATCGAACGTTTCAGAAACAAGCAGGTTTTTTTAGAAATCATTTTCATAACATGCTTTAAAAATGCCATTTTCGCAGAAATAGTGTCAAATTTTATATCTTGGTTTAGTGGCATAGAAAAGGTAAATTAATTTGACTTTTCAACCCCCCCACCCACAGTCGAAGCAAAGATTTTAGCAATTGCGAATGCTTTAGGAACATGGCATTTTTTTCTTCTTCTTTCAAATCGACGAAATATTTCACTTTAAAAGAGGGATGGAAGAGATCTAACATTTTATCCCTCCCCCCCTAGCGGCCGAGATCATTCCGCTTATCGGCGTGTGACTGCGTTTTAAAGTGCAGATTGTAAACGACCGATACTACATAAAATAAACATTTCTTATTTTACGATACTATGACCAACGACTGAAAGTGCTTTTAAAGAACAAAATCAAAACACAAGACTCCGTCAGTTCCAAGTGAGAGAGAATATCTCACTCGTTCTATTTTTAATAACCACATAATCCTCGTTGCCAGATGCAACAGCAGAAAAACAGTTTCATTTAACACAAAACAACATTTAAAATATCTTTGCAGCAATTACTTCTAAAACAAACATGAACAATTATAACGTGTCGTTTCTAAGCCAAAAGTGAGAAAAATTCTTAAAATATAAAAGAGCCTTCAAGGGAAAAAAGAAAAAGAAAGAAATTGTGAAGATATTTAAAACTGAAATATTTCGAATGCTACATACAAGTCGAAGGAACACTTCATAAAGAGAAATATTATCCTATAACAAAATAACTAATTTTGATATCTACGTAAATTTTGTAGATGGCATCGAGAAATTTTGTGTGTGCATGTAAGAAAAGCATTTCACTGATTGACATTTTTATATTTTGTGGGTCTATAAAAATTAAATTTGAAGAAAAACTTTTTAATGATGAATTTACACAGAAGTCGCAGAATATTCATTAAATTGTCCCCCTCATTTAATGAAATTTCGTTATTCGAAGTATAGAATGAAGCGCAAAAATTAAACGGCAGTTGCCCCCCTTTATTTAGGGATGTCCATAATTTCATATGCAATTGTACCCGCTATGCATGCATACCTGAATTAGGTTTCGGTAATTCCTACGAATGAATAGAGATATGAACATGCGTTCATCCATATGGACAGAGATGCATATTAATATGCGAGTAACAGCAGCAATTTCCACTGGAATGCTCGTAGTGATGCGAAAGAAATGAATATTCTTCGCTGAGGTCTACGGTTCTGAACGGACGCCCTCGTGGTAGCAATTTTCTAAGTGATTTCTTTCCTTTACTTACGACAGGGACAGCGCGAACGCAGTCCCAGCTACCAAAAATTGTGCACCCCAAGCAACCGCGATTTGCGGATGTGGCGAACGTCAACCCACCGAAGTGCAATGGAGGGTCTCTGCTCGGGGGAGCCTCCTTGTTGATCAAGGCATCCCCAGTGCCAGGTAAGTATGACTTCACTACCTTTCAGAAATTCCATATACATTATTTTTCATTTATAAAAGTGGTAATGCCTCTCATAACAATCTAATGTATTCCGCCGAAATATTCTTGAATATTTCTAGAAATCCATAAATTTTAATTTTCTTTATATTTTTAAAGTAGTTTTATTTGCATTCTATAACTAGTGAAACAATTTTAGCCTAAACATTTTTACCCAGCTAAATAAAAAAAGAGGGGGAAAAGAATCATAAAATATCATATGATACTATCAACAACGATATGTAGATGGTGCTGTAAATCGAATTTTCGTATCCGTAAGTAGCTACATCTAATGGTTGTTCCGATGACATCCATTCTTTTCATATGTATCGTCAACCTGAATTTCATTGATCGCATGCCAGAATTGTCATTCAGTTGGATTGTAGCTACTATTGTGTATTGAGTTGTTCGAAGAATAAAGCTCAATCGAAACTTCCACAGACAACAATTTAGCGTACATTTTGGAAGCAATTACAACACCACTAGAAAAATAAACAGTCTTTGACGTACTATATATACGTCGTGACACTGTAAGTGCTACGTACTCGCTTCGGCAGTACATATACTAAAATTGGAACGATACAGAGAAGATTAGCATGGCCCCTGCGCAAGGATGACACGCAAAATCGTGAAGCGTTCCACATTTTTTTTCATTACTTGGTTTTAAATCGCATATTCCGGGTAGTTATAGCCTTCTTTGCTTCCCTGGACAAAATGTGCTCTTCAACGAAATATCGAACTCTGAATGAAGTATAACCTCTTTCTGGGCGATAATGCCATTTAAATTATATAAATTAAGAAAATATCATATTATAATCTCATTTCATGAAAGACGTTTTTTTTAAAAAAAACTTCCAGTTTCAATAATAGTTGCGCCACTTCCAAAACAGTAACTTTTAATCAAATTAATAGATGTACGTTGGACGTTGATAAATATTTAGATTAAACATAGGGACTAAATTATGCTAAACAAATAGGAATTAGTATGCTCGTTTCTTACAAATTAAAATATCTTTATTAGCGCAAAGACAAACATGAACACAAGCGACACCATGGAAAACCGAACTACGCAGAAACGTCTTTTACATCGGATGTTATATAATGATGTAATGACAGACCAAATCATATCGCCTCATCACATCCCTTCAACTTCTCTTCGTCATAAGGAATGTGATGTCACAGTTGCGATCCAAGAGAAATAATGCAATGGCGCCACAACATTACCTTTAGAAGTATCATGAAGCTGACTTTCTCACGTCCATTTCAAATTAAGACAATGAATTAAGTAGTGATATTATTGCACATTACTGGATGTAATTCAGATCTAGCTCCAAAAACGTTCTTGTTAAATAAGCTATTCCACCCTATTGTGTGATTTGGAAAATAAAGGAAGCAATTAGAGTGGCAACAAAAATTGAATGCTATTTTTGAATCTCTACGGTTGAAATGAAACGTCAGTTTTATGGTAGCACTAGAGTACACTACAAAAGAATAGCGCAAGATAGGTTGAAAATACAGAAATAAAAATTTTATTTAAAAATAAACTTCTGTAAAAAAAAATAAAAAATCTTTTGAGCTGTTGGGGCATACAATAATAAATGCGCAGCGTCATGTGCAACATTTTAAAATTCTATTGTTGAGCCATTCCATCTGATTCCATATCCATATCCATATGATTTTCCTATATGTGTCTGAAATAAGCAACATCTTAGCGCTTGCTCTTTAGGAATACACTTATAGTATGGCAAACATTACTTAGCGATGACGGAAGGGAGTTGGGATATAGATGTTTTGAGTTCCTGTCTCAGACAACACCGTGAGGGAAAACATTAATGAGTGTTTTCTTATTTTTTTCCCCATCGATAAGTATTTTGAGAGCAAAAAAAATAGTCATGAACAGTTTCCTGTTGCAAACCTATTGACGTA